>JAMYIC010000574.1:0-10226 GCA_024112705.1 Microcera coccophila
TTTTTTTTTGTTTTTTTTAAGAAACAAGACGATACAAATGATGGTTTTATGGCGGTGGACCGACACGACAACGTGATCACCAGCAAGTCTGCTCCTTGATGTCTCGCGAACTCACTCATTAGCAACCGTGGAATCCCATGGGGTAGCTCAGGGAATACGTAAAAACTTGCAAGTCTGCTGTTCCCAAGACTGGCCAAGTCTTCTCTCAGATCGGCGACAATCTCAAGGCATCTGCGCTTCCCTATTCGACTCTTGTAGCGACGCGACTACCCTAGAGATGGCAAAAAACAACATGCCGCTCCTGCCTGTCGAACGGGCCATAATCGCTACTAGGGAGGTGTTGATGCTCTGAGGTGGACTTCTTTCCGTCTTACACCATCACCCATCTTTCTATCTTACACCAAATCATCATTGTCTAGTCCGTACCGCGTACTTTTGTCTTCATCATTGTTCCCTTATCCAGGTTCCCACTGCGTGCGTTGCGGCCCTTTCTTCACGTACCAGGTTTGGTGCATATCTCTCGCCTGTATCAAGACGCCCTGCCCAGCTTTCATCTATCATTCCTTTCTATCACTTTATCTCGGCCACTGGAAGAAATGGGGTCCAATCAAGGAGGATCCAGTGACCTCCGCAGGATATTCTCGGGGGATACGTTGTCACCAAATGAGCAGCAAAACGATATCGAGATGGAAGACCTGTCCCAACCACAAAGGCATCGCAACCAAGAGTCATACGGGCGCAGATCCTTGATTGGGCTACCGATGTGCGTCAAGCTGCAAATTCTGCGTAACCTGCGCGTCGTCGATATCGAACGTCTTACCCTGGCTGCACCCATGTATGACGACGCAACCGGGCTGATTCCCAACGTTTGCATCAACTGCCTCGCCTTCGATCCGTCTAGAACGAGGATCCTTCGAGGTAACGAAGAATCGGGCGCGCCCTATGCTCCCTCAAATTTCTGTATCAACTGTGCCGTTCGGGTAGGCCAGCTTATGGTCGGCCAAGACTATGACTTGGTCAGGGAGAATCAACGCATTCGGGCTTGTCGATGGTATGGCCAGACGAAGAGCGTCGAAGCTGGTTCGTTGAGGAAGCTTCAAGACTATCATCCCCACTGTCTTAGAGCTTTTGAAAGAGCTTGGATGTCCCAAATAGGCAGCGGCATTGTCGCCATCCTCGTGGCTTTGTGCACTTTGGGGTTTGGTGAGATCGGACAAGAGCTTGAACGGGGCAAGCTCCGCACAATACTGTTCATTGTAAGTGTTCTTGATCAGGGGGCGAAAACTCCTCTGACTTGAGCAGGTCAATGTCCTTGTTGGAGTCATCGCAACTGTCTTTGGATGGATTTCAGGAGTACCGCGTCGAGTCAGGATGTACCACTGGTCCCTGCTGATCGAGGCAAGCATCCTTGCAGTTTGGATTCTGGTTATGCTCGACATCGGCGGAACAGGGAAGTCAAAGCCTTTACCAAGCTGGGCGATGTGTCTCTTATTTTGCGACTTGTACGTTGAAGGGGCATTGTGAAAAGTATTGCGATGGTGCTAACTTGTGTAGTGGTTATCGTGCCGCACGCGTGGTGGGATTCCTTCTCGCGACCTGTGAATGGAGGTTTTGGAACAAGCATCGTCGCTGCCTCCCTGCAAGCCAACAAGCCTGGAACCAGCTCGGCAACTATATGATCCTGTTCGCATGCCCGCGGAGCATAGATCGAGATGTCGTGAATCCGATTCGTTTTGGGAAGTTGGATCCTTGGATTGCCCGTTGTTTTGCGTGAATGACAATTGAAAATTTCAACGGGTTAGTCATGGAAGACGGGCCACACATATCATGATCTCTTAACGCGGATGGCTGATTGCTGGCATCTAGCGAGGGATTCTCCGCTCAACTTTTACAAGGGAGCTCGGAGAACAAGCGACTTGTCAAGATGAATTACCGGAAGCATTCTCAGAAGTAGCGTCTGTAACATTGTTAGAAAATGATTTCATGCTGTTACGTTTTACTACCCCTCATACATTGTGACGCTTCCCCAGATATTGGTCTCCCTGTCGGGCCAGAGAAACTTATACGGACGGTTGTTTACGGCTTTGACACTCCAGCCGGAGAAAAGGGGCAAAGCTGGTTTCTAAAGTATCGCCAGGGGTGAACTTTGTTACGCTACTGGGCGGCGTTTGCATACAGTTGTTTTGGCATGTGCATAAAGCTGAGCCGCGGAGTACGCCGACGTGTCACCTCCCATTCCGATAGACATCACAACACTCGCCCTTTCAATCTTCAGCACATACTTTCTGTAGTGACCCATTTCTTGATGCTCAATATACAAGCTGGCAATTTAGAATTACAAGCCTATTATCCCATCATACTGATCGTCCCTTGCTCCTCTGGCGTGCTGCAGAAACTAGGCGACGCTTCGCCCGCTCTTTTGAGTCTAGATGTTTGTTCCGACGTCCTTGTGGTCATGGCCACCGGGGGTGCTGTCACGAGGCGTACGCGGCTGGCGAGTATCATGCTCGGTGGTATTCCCTCTCTTCGTCGGCGTGCGGTCGTAATTACTGGCTACCTTTGTGTTCTTCGTATCAGGATCAGTGTTTCCAGCAGTCGAGCCCCCAGTGCCAAACAAGCCTTGCAACGCACCCGAAATACCGGTTCCCGAACTCGAACTTCCGGGGGGATCCTTTGCAGACATCTCGATCGCCCTGGTGTTGGTGTTGCCGCCGCCGTGTCCTCCCCCGACGCCGCCAGAGGGGAGTTTGTCCTTGGACGTCTGGGCCTGCTCCGTCTTGCGGTCGTGTTTGGCACCCAGCTCGTGGCCGCCCGTTGTGGCGTTGACGCCGACGCCTGCGCCGCCGAGGCCTTCACCTCGTTTTGCCTCTCCCGCGTCATGGCGGGCCTGCTCGGCGGATTTGGGAGCCGTGGGGCGCATGCTATAGACGATACCTCCGGCGAAGAGAGCACCGCCGGCTACGATGGGGACGAGGGAGCGTTGGCGCATGGTGGTGGATATGTTGGACGATGGAGGGGCGAACTGGGCTCAAAGGATGGTTTTGCTTGTGGAAGTTGGGCCAAATGAGGTTGAGCAATTCGACAGGGATTTTTTAATGAGGAGTTGATGTCTCAGAAGGTCATGACAGGTTGTTTTCATAACAACTTTCCTTCATGTCTGCCTCGTCAATTAGCGTCGATCATGTCTATGACGGCTTGGTGGTTCATTATGATGACATTGATTTGTGGCTCAGGCGTTAGTGCTGGCGTTTCACCCAGAAGGCCGTTGATCGTCAGGTACATGGCCAATGGAATGGTCGAATTGGGCGACGGAGACTTTCTGCGTCGTCGATGATGACATCCATATTCCCTTGGAATCGCATTTGTTAAGCGCTGCCTTATGGATCGGTCAATAATCGGCTGAACCGGGTTAGGCCACTGAGCTGGCAATGTTGCGGACTGGGCGCGGACAGGAATGGGTGCCGGCTTTTTTGGTTGACGGTAGGTGTGTTAGCACTTCTTCCAACACACTCACATCTCGGTCGGGGGGACAGTCCGTCAGCGCGAACCCCAGTATTGAGGGGAGATGAGAGCTCCCCGATGGGATCAATTGCAGGAAGGCGAGCAGGCTGCCGAACGAGAGGCGAGTTTCTTGGTGAGTTTACGTCCGCGGGTTGTGATGACCCGATGCTTTCGGCCTGTTTTCTGTCGCTGATGCGCAACAGCGGAGGTCAAAGGGGGACAGCATCACGGAGAGCACATTGGCCCCGATGAATTGGTCTCGTTGAAGCCTCCGAGCCTAGAATCGGAACGCTAAAGCGTCGAAAGAGCATTTAGAGCGAGGATGTGCAGCAATTTGGGGAAAAAGGTGGCAGCCTCAGGCCTAGCCTTATTAAGGATGTTGGGGTTGAAGGGCCCTTGCGCTCCATCAACGCTAGGCCCTTGCTTGGGGGTTGCATCTGTGCATATGCACGATTGCGGTTCCGCCATCAATGTTTCTTTCTGTCAACGGCTAGTGATTGCGGACG
The DNA here is from genome assembly GCA_024112705.1 of Microcera coccophila. Lineage (NCBI taxonomy): Eukaryota > Fungi > Ascomycota > Sordariomycetes > Hypocreales > Nectriaceae > Microcera > Microcera coccophila. The sequence continues at coordinate 4,008 of JAMYIC010000574.1, forward strand.
AGCGAAGATCGAAGGCGACCCAATGGATTCAATTCAACAAAGGCGAGATGATGGTAGCAACCTAGACGAATGCCATGGGGATAATAGACCCGTCCTTGGTCGGGAATCTGCTTCATCACCCAGAGCGGACTTGGAGTTGAGTTGATAGAGGTTCTTCTCCACGTTGCCCCAGACAAAGAGAGAACGGGAAGGGAAGAGAAGAAGTGGTGGTACCTTGTCACGGCGAGCGAGCCTAGTCGCGCAACCTAACGCAGTCCTACTATCCCAGGTTCGTCCGCTTCCCCTTACCCTACGCCCCAACAGCCGATGATTGTTCCCGCGCTTCCACGCCGGGCTATATGCGTGAAGAGGTCCGTTGCCGTCATCTTGGATCGTCAACTTCCGGTCAACCGAGCCCGCTGAAGCACAAAGTGCTAGTGCCCCGGCGCAGGAGTCACCTCAAAGATCCCCCACCGAGATATCTTCGACCACCGTCGGATGCCGGGTCTTGCACACGTCTCCGACGCCAATCAGAGTCGACGCTACCTACCACTGCGACGGCGAGGCTTAGCGATTCCTTCCTCTGGGTGGACTACGAAATAGCAGACTCAAGTTTCTTCGGACGAAGGGACCATGTGGGGATTCAGTTTATGCCACTCACTTATGCTCTGGGGACTCCCCAACTTTCGTTCCACCGCCAGTGTTTGCCTCCCCCCACGATGGATCAGATTATCTACCACCAACGCAACACCCGGTTCTTCGATCTCGACAGCACCAAGAGCTGACATAAAGATTGTTCCATCTGATCAACCCTAAGCACTAGCTTCAGGCCCCTTCTGGCCCAGCAGATGCGCACACATCGCCTTGGATTATTGCAGAAGCGTCAGCGCCAACAGCATCAAGGGAATTCATCCCCCAGACAGGCGGGCCATAGGATCATCGCTTTATGCTCTCCCATTTTTCCTAGCGCGGAGATCTGAACTGAGGCGATGGGAAACTTCCCGTGTACGATTAGAGGAAGCCCTAGTCAGAGGGCCAATGGTTGTCAAGACGGGAACCTAGGGTAGTCAGCAAATACGAACGGGAAACCCTTGGGACTGGTTCGTACCGTACCGTTGCTTGCATACAGGGATGGTGTCGGATCAAAGGATGGCACATCTCATTCGTGTCAATCTGTAGTGGATTCCAGGGCATGCTTGTCCGGGGATTGACTACCCCAGAGCCAAACGAGTCCGTCGACCCCTGTGTTCCCAGGCAGACCCTCTCATCAGACCAGATCCATAGCAATGGTCTGATTGATATAAGGCTGCCCCCGTCTCGTTGTTCTTCATGCCTTGACCTTGTGGGTTTTCGCATTGGCTAGGATCTTTTCTTTCCGTTATCAAACAAGGTATCCCATTCCTCATATAATTTCTATTTCCTACGTGTATCCAAGCTTTTTCGTTCTCTTCCCCCTCTTCTCTCCCTGTGGGGTGACTCGTTGGAAGACTTTACTCCCCTTTCACAATGGCCACCACTAATCACGCCGAACTCAACAAGCCTAATGGCCACGACCCTGAAGCTGGCCGCATGGAGGCCCTCAAGCAGTTCCGCTCAGCTGCCAGTGTATCTATGAGTCCCGAGCTCTTCGAGAAACTTTACCTATCTCCAATTACCGAAGTCAAGGGAGAATTGCGCAAGACTTTCGGCAACCCGACTCCAATGTACGGGAATCTCCCCCGTAAACTCCTTTTTATTTATCAGAGCCACGGATGACATGGCTAAGAATATTACTGCAGTGCCTTGGTCGGTTTCCTTCTAGCGTTTACGCCCCTTTCTTGCGACTTGATGGGATGGCGAGGCGCCGGTGGCAGTGGCGCTGCTAGCAAGTAAGTTTCTTCGCTCTTCACAGTGACGCGTCTCGTACTGACATTGATATCTCTCAGTGGTGTCTTCATATTCATGGGTGGACTTTTGATGCTCATCGGTGGTGTACTCGAATGGATCCTTGGAAACAGCTTCCCTGCTACTGTGTTTTGCACCTTTGGCGGCTTCTGGTTCTCGTACGGCGGTACCCTAATCCCTTCGTTCGCGGCCTACGCTTCCTATGCTCCAGCTGGTGGCGCTGCGGCCGACGGCTTGGCCACAACTGGCTTCAACGCTTCATTCGGTAAGAAGGTCGGACACTTAGCTTTTGACGATAATAATTGACATTGAGTAGCCTTCTTCCTCTTGTTCATGGGTATCCTTAGCACCATCTTCCTCGTCTGCGCTCTCCGAACCAACCTCGTCTTCGTTGGTATCTTTGCCTCGCTCCAGATCTGCTTCTACCTCCTCACTGCTGCGTTCTGGGTTCTCGCCTACGCCGACCCTGCCAAGGTTGACCTTGCTACCGCGCTCCTCAAGGCTGGCGGTGCGTTTGGGTTTGTCTGCTGCATGTGCGGTTGGTACATCTTGATTGCCATCATGCTCGCTATCGTCGACTTCCCCATCCAGATCCCCGTCGGCGACCTATCCAACGTCATCAAGGGCAAGAGCGCCAAGGCTGCGAAGGACTGAGATGCTCAGCGAGGACGAAATACCACATCAACGAAGGTTATATGAGAGGCACTAGAATACCCTTGAAGCATAAGGTGTGCAGGGATTCGGATCTGGTACGCAGTGTTTTTCAACGGCGTTCGAAGTGTTTGAAATTTCGAAGAGGGGAAGGAATTCGAACTGACGGACATATGGGACTCTCGGGATTGCTGGAAAGGGTGGGTTTGTACAGAATGGTGTCTGAGAGATGACGTCCCGGCGGTTTTATGTCGTTTGGGCGATAGTCTGGAAGCAACCAGTGGCTGCGGTTTTGATTCTCGATAGATTGTCGACTTTGAAGGCAGAACCTAGATGGTGTAGACACAACAAAATGTACACAATCTAAAGGCATAAAGCAAACTTCTTCTCTCATCAGCTGTGTCCGGGGCTGAACCTCTTTCAGACGGCTCTGTAGCTATGATGCTACGTGCCGAATTCCTCGATATCCCGCCCGTGATGTTCGGGTTCGGACAACGTACTCGCAGTCCTAACAGAATGACCTTGACTCGGAAAACTGTATGAACAGGCCTGTCCCTGGTCACCGACCTGTGGAGATTTCCGGGGGAGCGGCATCCCCTTGACTCCATCGCCAGTTCAGCAAGCCACCACCAAATACCACCAAAGTGTTACGTACAACTAATCTGCGTGCTATACCTGTCTTCCGTCGAACAGTTGTATCCGACTCCACACGACGCTCACAGTCACAATACTCTTCGCTATTTCATGGGGGTCTCATGGGTCTGGGCAAAACTTGCGGTCTGTTCCAGAGGTTAGCGTAGCACTCGACCTGGCTCGTTCGCCGAGAGATGAATCGAAACATCAGTTGTTCTGTCAGAGCTGTGGATGCCAACCCCTGCTTACCCTATACACCTAAAAGAGAACTTGAATTATGCCAACGTCTTTCATCTGAGATAACACATTTCGCCTCCCAAATTACGAATATAGAGCGAGTTGGCATTGCTGCCCTTTACCTCAAAGCCAATCCCGGGGGTTTAGTTATATTTTCCCGATCGTCCTACTGGCGTGGAATATAGCAGCCCCTTATTCCTCGATGGATGGAGAAGGGTCCTTCGATGCAAGCTGCCATGCTGGTGGTGTAAGTTACGGGAGGCGTAATTAAAGATACACACTAAGATAATGCAAACAGGACAGAGCCCTAGGCGGGACTGGTGTTGATTGCCGCAAAACCTTCCTCTCCGCCATCTCCCAGAACAAGATTCGACCGTCGCAGCCACGCTTCCAGAACACAGCGGGAGAGCCGAACTCAAACCCTGAATCACATATGCCACACCCTGTTTTGCCCTGCCAACACGCGGAGCAGCATCTTCCATCTATTCAGGCTGTAATGTTGCAACACTTCGTCTAATTATCGTTTCTGCATCTTCGGTGGGGTCTCGATAACATGATGTCCATGTAAAGCTTGGTGTGGGCTTGATATACTGTATCTGACTGAGCGACTGACTGACTGCTACCAACATACATGAACTTGTATAAAGGTGAGTGGCAATCCTGCCGAAGACACTTCTGCCGCCCAAGGCAACATGGCGTGGAAAGGTTGCGGGCCCAAGCCCTGGGAGGAGAGTGACATTGGTATCAAAACCATCCACTCGGATATCTGTGGCACTGACATTCGTACCCCTCGAGTCGACATGTATCTCGAGGAGGGCAGACAAGGAGTCACTGGCACTCGGGGTTGGACGAGGACACGGCGACGGACGAGGACGAGAGCTGGGCTAAACAGTACGCCAACAGCTCGGATGTCATCTGCACCGCCTCTTCACCAAGGGCATGTCCCGCCTCTCAGTCTTCTGTCGTGGCACGTGCTGGTACCTCCCCGTCAGGAACCGTTACTGATCGCCTTCCTCTCTCCCCTCTCGCCTGGGCCGAGCCGTGACTAACCTGCGATCTCCTGTCCTTTGCAGATCCCCCTGACTCGATACCTGGGTCTTCTCGGCCTCGACGGCATCCTCTCTCTCATCTGGGTCGGCATGCCTGAGGAGCACATCCCAGTCCGCGCTTGTGCATTCGCTCACACGCGTCGTCGGCTCGTCGGCTGGTTCATCGGCAGTTCGGAGGGGATTCGAGAGCCTTTTCAGCTGGCGTACATGGTGCCGTGGGTCGAGACATGGTCGATGAGAAACGCCGGTCAAGCCATCATCGACGTGGAGGCGGGGAAGCCCCGATTTCGTTTACGTGCTGATCAACGAGCCCACGACGTAGACTGGGCCTACAAAGCCTCGGCCCTGGTTGTTTTGTTCCCGTTTTCCGCCCATCGTCTTGGGACCCTTGTCAACAGGCCCCGATCTAAGCCTCGGAATGGTCGGGCCTACTTGATTAGAGTTGAACTCATGGCCCAGCTGGCCATTGGTGCGGCATTGAGCAAGAAAGTCGGGTTGAAATCTTTCAGCCACAAACAAAATATCCTTGCATTCCCCCTTCCTACACCACCCCGGATTGTACACCTTCCCCCGATAGATTAAGGCAACTCATGACGCGCCTTTGACCTATAGACATCAGAACCCTGGTGCATGAATAGAGTTCCATCTGTCATCGCCACCCATACAGCTTCAGATTCTGTGCTGGGAGAATCTAGAAGCCACAAATATGCTAAAACCGCCTCAAGAACCACAACTGCTAGCGAAACAGACTTGACCGGTTCAAGCGGTAATGATCTTGACAGCTGTCATAGCTCCCGCGGAATTCAAGAAATGCTTTGGACCGGCTGGCCCAGGCTGGGGCTGTCTGTCGGTGGCTGAACCCTGCGCTCTTCATCGTGGTGGAGAGAGCTGAAAAGCGCAATGGTCCATGCGGTGCAGTTGTGACGATGGCACAAAAGGGTTGGCACGCGGGTGAAAAATTAACATGCACGCTAGATCAATCTACACCTACAATAACATAACGATGCTACTTTTTTCTTAGCCATATTTTAATTATGTTATAGCTAAACATAAGATATTAAAATCTTAATCCTCTCAATTAAGCCTATATACTAGGTTGCTTAACATGGGATGGTTGAACAGGGACACATGTCTGGGGAACGACCGGGATCCTTTTTTCTTTTTCTTTTTTCGCTCTGCCGATCTTTCGGGGAATTTACAACATTGCAGGGAAACTAGTAGTACGGTACCTGACCGTCGACGGATATCGACTGGGTTACTTTGGGGGTGGTGGTCTGGCCACGACGTGTGCCTTTCCTGTCATAGTCTGATATGTAAGAGTCCTTGATAATCTGCCGCGGTTCAGCTCTTCCGTTTAATATCCGGCTCACAACACCCGCAGATGGGACTCCAATGATATTTGTCAACATTCTCCCGACATCCGACTTTCTGCTTCTGGCTGTTGTTGGTCGAAGTGGGTTGGGGCTGTTCGGCTCGAGCGGGAATCCCTGACGGAGCTGGATAACGCGGACAGATATGTTTAGACCAAGACATGGGCATCTCCGGCCCTGCACCTGATGGATGGTTCGCCAACAATGACGATGCGAGCCCCATGGAAGAGGAGCCGTTTTGCGGCGATGGTGGTTGACAATGAGAAATCAAACCGGTGGAAATTCGATGGACCGAAGGAGACGCACTAAGACAAGCCCACGACCGATTGCTGGGTCTCGGACGCACTGATCCGTGCAATGTTTCGTTTCACACCTAGGCGGAAGACTCGAGAGTCCTCAATGGAACTCCCCCCCCC
>JAMYIC010000577.1:0-36055 GCA_024112705.1 Microcera coccophila
TATCCCAGTCTCGTTCGTGTGATCAGAGGTCATGCTCTTCGTTGGACATGTGCCTTGCAGCCATCTCTCCTGCTGAGTTGCGGATGTTCGAGCTTGTCTAAGACGCTGGGACTGCTGAGGACCTGAGGTACAACCCGCTGACCACCCCCACCATCTCCTGGCATCGGCTGATCGTAACCTCCCTCAAATAGATAGGAATTGCTGAAATACGGTCTTCGTCCAACATTTAACTGGCCGTCCTTTCTCCGTGTCGCCTTTTACTGTTGCTGCGTTGATTCAAGTACCAGACCGCGCCGCTCCTCCTCGACCGAGAGACCAACATCGCGGAGGTACCTCAGCGATGAGATAGACCGACACCACGCCCGGCTAAGCACCGTGAACCCGCCCACTCAGAGCACCGTCGACGGTGGCGATATCTCTCCTACGAGAGCATACCCGCTTCTTGACGTTGAAACCCATTTCGAGAAGATAGGATAGCAAGGTGATTAATATAAAAGAGAGATATCAACAGCTCAAGCCGTATTGTTGGATTGTCCATTGTCCATGACGATGGCTGGGGTACAGGAAAACGTGGTCGAGAGCCCGTTGCCAACACCAGATGGTGTATCTACTCCGCTTATACCGGATGTCCCGCTCAAGAAGAGGAGCCGTCAACGATTGCTCCGGGGCATTCAGCGCATCTCATCTTCGCCTTCTTTGAACGGACTTCGTCGCTCCAGGTCCGTCAGCAGTCCTTACAGCACTCGAAGTACGCTCTCGTGTGTCAGTCTTGCTGCGACGGGGCCCCCGCAAACCCCCCAGAGCGTCCGGTCGTTCACCCCACAGCCCTCGCCCTTGGGTTATTCTACCGCGTCGACCGGGGGAGAATTCCCCTTCGAGGACTTGGAAACTGAGCTCGCAATCCGCAAGGTTGAACACGGAGGCTCGACAACTTCGTCGATGAGCGTTCCGCTGCCAGCAGAGTTGAAATCATCGAGGCTCGATGGTCAGGCCAAGGTCCGCCCCAGCCTCAGGCCCTTGCAGAAGGCCCCATTCCGTTTCTGGGATGTAACACCCCACGAACTCCAGATCCACATCTTCTCGTTCCTCAAACCGAAGGAACTCGTTCAGGTCTCGATTGTGTCTCGACCGTTTTACAAGCTTTGCTTCGACGGCCAGCTCTGGATGTCTTTAGACGCTACCGAGTTCTACTCTAAGATTCCCGCGGAGTCACTGGCGAAAATCATCACAACCGCTGGTCCCTTCATCAAGGACTTGAACCTGAGGGGATGCGTTCAAGTTGAACACTACAAGAGGACTGAGGCTATTGTCAGGGCGTGCAAGAACCTCATGAACGCAACACTCGAGGGTTGTCAGAACTTCCACAAGAATACTCTCCACAACCTATTGAGGAGCAATGAGAAGTTAGTCAACCTCAACCTTACTGGTCTCACCGCTGTTTCGAACACGTCTTGCAAGATCATTGCGGAGTCGTGCCCCCAGCTTGAGGCCTTCAATATTTCGTGGTGTGGCAGAGTTGACGCAAGTGGAGTGAAAGACGTGGTCGAGGGGTGCTCTCGGCTGAAGGATCTCAGGGTGGGCGAGGTCAAGGGCTTCAACGACATTGCAACAGCCGAAGCCATCTTCAAGACTAACAATCTGGAAAGGTTGGTTTTGAGTGGCTGCATAGAGCTCAGCAATGAGGCTTTGAGGACGATGCTTCACGGAAGTGAGCCCGAAATCGACATTCTCACCGACATTCCTATCGTTCCGCCTCGGAAACTGCGTCACCTGGACCTCAGTCGATGTGTCCGACTCACCGATGATGGCGTCAAGGTATTAGGTCATCTAGTGCCCAACCTTGAAGGATTGCAGCTTTCTGGCTGCAAAGCGTTGACTGATGCTGCCCTGGAGCCTATCCTTGTTTCAACCCCACGAATCACGCATCTGGAGTTGGAAGATTTGGACGGGCTTACAGATTCGCTACTGTCCGAGCATCTCGTCAAGGCTCCGTGCGCCAGCAAACTGGAGCATCTCACTCTTAGCTACTGCGAAAACATTAGCGATAATGGAATGCTTCCCCTTATCAAGAAGTGTGTCGGCCTGAAAATCCTCGATCTGGACAACACACGCATCAGTGATCTCGTTCTTGCTGGCGCTGCAGCAATGATTAACAAACGTTCGAAGCGCTCCATGGACGCGGGGACTCGACCAAACTTGACGCTACAGCTTACGGTCTATGACTGCCAAAACGTGACCTGGACAGGCATCAGAGAGGTCCTCTTTCGCAACGCCCAAATCAAGCCGGCTGCTGGCCATCCAGGGCGTCTTACTTATCCTACCGAGATTATCGGACTCAAATGTTTCTTTGGATTTCAAATGACCGTTGATGAGCATCAGAAGCGAGTTCTCCGCAATGACCTAACCGCCGCTGGGAGGCTTGAGAGGAAATGGGCAGATTACATGCAAGCAACTGAGGAAGCAGGTATGGTCGGGGCAGGATATCGAAGACGCAGACGTCGAGCTCGGGAGGCTCAGGCTCTTCACATGGACGAAGAAGATGGAGGCATAGGGCCTGGCCGACGAAGAGCTCGGACGCTAGGTTCTTGCTCTGTTATGTGAACCGTGGTGAGAGAAAGCAAACAGACAGATTTACGATACTCGATCCTCGCCGACATCCTAGGATATCCGGTCTCGATTTTCATTTGTTTACATGAGATGTATATGTGATTTGGACTTAGCCCTGGTGTTTGGGCGAGGTACTTCAGCCTGCAATTGAAGGTAGACGGCGCCATGGTAGACGACAAGACTTATTGAGGGTTGGCACAAGTTCCATTGGGACTGCGCATAAACGTCTTAGTGGGATATCCCTTCGGGTTCAACCTCGGCCCCTTCCGCTAAGGATACTACTCATGTTTGGGGGGTCAGGTGGTCAAAGAACAGCATATATACATTGCTTCGGAGTCTCAAACTGTTGGTTTCTTGTTTTTTGTACATATTTACGGACTGTAGACAACCAAATTCATATACTGAGGCCTCCCAACCCACTAGATACCCTCGTAACACCCTTCTCAGCTTCACTTCATGCATCTATGAACATCGATGACTTTCTCGGAGCTCCTATTGAGTGACATTGCCCGAAACCACCCAGAGCTCAGAACACTTCCGTTATTCGTTCCCCTCTCAGAGATCTCCACCACCGAGACTGTCTCGTCAACTCGCCATCATCGCCGCCAACAACCCGTGACCACTTCCTCAAGAACATCTCGCTAGCCTCCCAGCTCCGACCATCCCATGGCGAACCTGTCTGGGCTCCTGACACTCCTCCCCAGCACGTCATATGATTCAATGAATCATGAAAGAACTCATCCTCGTCAATTTCATTCGCACACTCAATCAGGTTATCACGCATATCTTTGAAGGGGATGGCATCGATGTAAGGGTGGTGTTCTATGACGACCTGGGCTTTCGTTGGTCGCAGATCGTAGTGCAGAGTTTTAAAGACTCGTTGGATTGATGTTACGATGCTAGTATCCTCTATGGGGGCGTTGGCCATGGGCCGGAAGAATGGGGACAGGGCATCGTCGGAGCAGAACATAGCTTGTGTTATTCCAATGTGAAGACAGTTCTCCAACATGGCCCCAATGACGCACAAACAGTCCAGACGTAAGTTGTTCATGTAGATGTCCGGGATCACAGGAAGGAGAACGGGCGATGGATGCATGGGTATATGAAGAACTGGACATCCGCAATTGAAGAACAAGGTTGATGGCAGCAACAGCTCGTTGTTTTGGGTCGACAAAGGATTATCCGAGAGCCACTGGTCAAAGGTAGACGGGAAGATATCATGGTCCCAAAGATTCTCACCCGGTCGTAAAGCTGGGTTGGTGGTGGAGGCTTGGTGTTCAGAGGGGTTGATGATCTGCAATTCGGCGTCTGGCCCAGGCGGTTCTCTTTGGACCAGATTACTCCTTGCGGTCACTTGGTACTCGTCAACTGGGGCATCGACGACTGCCGCTTGTGGTGCAGTGCTCCCAGCCCGGCGCTCTAACTCCTCAATCCGCTTCCGTTGCTTCTCCCCTAGGTTGGATCACGTCAGCCACTCAGTCAATAATAAAAGATGGCTGGAGCAGTCAACTTGGGTTCGAAGTTTTTAGATCCAAAAACAAACCAGCCGCCTTGATTCTGGCTCACGTACGGGGATTGACCTCACTTACTATAAACCTTCTGGGCTTGTCGATTCTGCAACCGTCGCTTCTCTGGATCACGACGATTGGCTGTTGGCTTGCGCGTATGAGTCTTGACGACAGAATGCGTTTTTGCCCCAATACGTTTCCTCGACTCCATCGTGAGAGTAGTTCACTGGTCTGACTGAGAACAGAGGTTACGGACAAGAGATGGTGTTGAAGTTCTCAGGGGCGGATGGCTGATGTCAGCCATCCCGATGTCCCACTTAGCATCAAAAGGGTTGCCTATTCCGGTAACTTGCCGTCGGCCGATTATGGCAAAATACCCTAGACCAAATCGCCCCTAACTAATCAGGCACAAATGGTTTTTATCTCGTCATCAACTGATTGGTTTCTAAGAAAAATAGATTATGCGTGACAAGGTGAGGAGGGTGGATGAGAGACGGGTCTCGTGCATCTCCTCGCTTTTATCATAAGGTAATTAAATCCTGATGGGGTCACCTTGCAAACTTGTATCACGCAGGTCGCTTAGGCCACATGTCGATGAAGTTTCAAGCTTACCAACAACATGAAAGTCAAAAGAACTTGAATAACTTCTAACGACTCACTGAAAGGTTTCTGTTGAATTTAGATCCTGTATCGTGCTGATACTTGTGTTCAAAGACTTGTAGAATTGTATTCCGAGGTCCACCGATAGCCAATCAAACTCGGCTTACTAGGGGCTGAGGGTGCCGAGGTAGTTTCTAGCTACTTACCCTAGATATTTGAACGCATAAAATTATCTTTGCTCGACCCTCAACCCTACAAAGTTGTATTTACCTAACCCTCGTGCAACAAGACACGAGCCCAAGAAGTCCAAGATGTCACTTAAGGTTATTTATGTCGTCCGGCACGGAGTAAGTCCCTAATAACCGCGCTTGCGCACCCTACACCAGTAACAGCATTGACTATGGCATTCGCAACTATTAACGCCTTAATCACCACCTTTAGTTTCGGACTAGCTGGTCTGTCGATCCATCTACAGGCGTTTACTCATCGTCCATCCCATCACCAACAGGCATTGCTGCAGATCCGGCCTTGACCTCTCATGGAGTCGTCCAGGCAAAAGAGATGGGGGCTCACCTCATGCAACTGGATCCGCCCATCGAGGCAGTCTATTCTAGTCCCTATTACAGGTGCCTTCAAACAATCAGCCCTTTCATTGCACTCAAGGAGAAGCAAATGCAAGGCTCGCAGTTAGCTAGTGAGCCAGTGGCGTCAATTATACGTCCCGAACATGGACTTTGCGAGTGGTTTGGCTCTGCTCCATTCAATCACCCAGTTCCAGCATCGCCGGAAATACTCAAGAAGATATTTCCAGCCTATGACAGCAGCCACGCTTCGGTCTTGTTCCCTTCTAGGAAAGGCGAAACAGTTGACGAGCTTTACGAGCGTGTAAAAGCTGCTGCACAATCCATCATTGGTCGCTGTGATGCTGAGGGCAGGCGGGCAGTGTTACTGTGTACCCATGCCGCCGTGGTCATCGCTCTGGGCCGCGTCCTCACGACACAAATACCGGACCGTATTGATACTGATGACTTTCACGCTTTTACCTGCGGTTTGAGCGTCTACCGTCGACAAAGCATGCAGGGGGCTTCTGGTAAGTTTGCTAGCCAAGGGTCCGATATTGAAGTATTGATATCTGACGTACAAGACACGGAAACATCTTCAACAAGCAAAGTCGTCGCAGACGGCTGGGACTGCGCGCTCGATAGTGACTGTAGCTTCCTTACTTCTGGAGAAGAACGCGGATGGTATGTTCGACTCCCTAGCAGCACCTCTACTTTCTGTTCACTCATACTGCATCATGTTCATTTTTGGATTATGCATTGACGCCAATATCTAGGATGTTTACTGGAGATGAATCCTTTCCAGGAACGGGCTCGATGTCTCAGCTTAATCCAGATTCAAAACTTTGAGGTAACGCCGTTCAAGAGTCAACTTGCCCGTTGGCAAGATGGGTAGGCCAGCCAATAGTGGAGGCACGGCCAATTCAAGACACTCCATTCCGACTCTTTTAGACTTAGCGACCCTGCAAGACCACAGAAGTAGCGCTTAGTTTTTACCACACCTAGGTAGTCCACAGCCCTGCCCTTAAACATGCCACGAGGATTCGGGAAGAACGGTAGATATTACAATGTGTCACCTAAGCCGGCAAAACTAGCTGCAGACCTTTCCTACTTTGAGGCCTCTCGTCAGGCGGACCAGCGTCAATTGTCAACCAATCGATGAGACCCTCCACAATTGCATAGGACATCAAAGTTGCCCAGCATCTGAAAATACCGGACTCGGCCCATCGGAGACCTACAATAGATGTTGCAATGGGTTTCCCTGCTCGCCAACACATCAACTCAGCAGCGCGCCCACCAACGCATCAATGCACCGACACACGAGGAGGCACATAGCGGTGACGGAACAGTCGACTTCAGAGAGAAAACCCGTCAATATGCAAGTGCAGGGTCTCCCATGCGATCCACAGCCAGGAATTGATTAATATGGACGATCTCACTCGTCAGAGACGTTTCAGGGTTTAGGGTGATAGGCCAGCGGTCTCGGTGATTATCAAGGCGACTTGCGATACGATGTTGTCCCGTCATTCACGGATCTCTCAAAAGTGGATTCGTCTGGACATGTCCTCGCCCCTTGGCAATTCTATCCCTTGCTGCAGGGTTCATGTGTGGCCAGACGTTGATAGCGGCGATGGGACTAAAATAGCGTCCGTCATCCCGGATGCTTTGGCCCGCAATCGACCACTCAGGACCGCCGAAGTCTCCAGATCACGACCCCCTTGCGTGCCTCCGTCCTGATAAATCTTTTGCTCTGATCTCAATTTGCGCGGCGCTTGAGCGGAAGCTCGAAGCGAAGTGAGAACTGACAAAACCGTGGATTTTAACATGGATTGTATGGTCTACCTCCGTAAATCTCGGAGACGCCGGGTACCACCGATGGCCTCGAGGCAAACCTAGTCTAGACGGGATCTGACCGTTGCTGAACCTGTTACAGATGGTTGTGATGTGGCTAGCGAATTTTGTTGCCTTGGTATATTGGTCGGAATTGCTTCGTCCATCAGGCTGAGTCCCCCTCCTCCAGCGAGTAGTAGACCTGCAGGGGTTACAGTTATCACGCATTTTGTTTTTGTTTTTTTCTGTACACGCCGGTATTACTGTATGGGAAAGGCGGGAACACCAACCTGCATGTCAAAACGACCGAGACGACGAAAATGGCAAGCAATACGCTCACCGCATCCGCGTGACGTCTTTCGATGGTCGAGCCCTCTGCACACCTGAGCTGGTTTTTCTTTTGGCAGAGGGAAGAGAGAATGAAAGCGGGTCGCACTACTGCTGCGAACTAGAGGATATGATCTACGGACCGTCCATCCGCCCATCCGTCCGCCTTCAAACGACGATCCGCCCTCTCAGATGCGGAGGCGGTACCTCGTAGAGAGACCTACCGTGCGGATACAGCCGTCGATAGAGCCGTTCGATCACGTCCATTCGAGCCGCCACTTTCGAGATGGACCCGAAGAGGCGTCATTGCCAAGGGAATCGACGGTAGGCAAAAAGAAAACATTGCCCACAACCACCCATAGCTTCGGATTTCGAGCCGCCCCACGTCACACAAACCTCATCTCGCTCGCTGAATGGATATGCTGCCCTCTCGGCCACTAGCCAACAACTAGCGCGACAGGCGCCGATGATTGAGAGGAATGCTGAAACTCATGGGGCGAAATCTGCACCTCGTACAGAGTACATACATGTACATGGTTCTCGACGGTATTCGGACGCTGTGGCACAGCCTACCCGAGCTATGCATGCGTCCCGGAACCCACTCGCCGTTTCTCATATCATGCACGTTGCGTCAATCAGCAACGCCCTTCTGCATCGTCGTCCGAATTGGGCTGAAGCGCGGCCTGCCTGCAGCCTCAGATGAGTCTCAAAAGCAAGTTGTAGTATTTTGATCACACACTTTGTGATTGCGGCGCAATTCAGGGCCACGGGGCTGTGGTGCCACGCAACATTCTCAAATCTGTCGAGTGTTTGCGGATTCCCGCCCCGTCTGCCTCTTTCTTGCCGTTGGCCATGTCACAGGCTGCAAAGAAGGCGGTCTTGGTGACAGTATCAGGGAACAGATCTTGTTCAGCTTTGTGCCGAACGTTGAGCAATCAGACGTGAGGCTCCCCTTAGTGGTGAAATCGCTCCTCCATCATTGCTCACTACCGCCGCCCCTCCCGAGCTTGCGACCCTGCATCAGCGCCAGACATACAGAGACTAGCGGTCGCACTTTAAGGGCAGAGGAAACCACTCGTTGACGAATTCTCTAGCCCAGTTCGCCGTCAACTGAATTTCGGGCGGCCTGCATTATTGCGGAGCAATAGTTCCAAGTCATAATACCTGTCAGATTTGTTGAAATTTTTTTTTTCGCGCCCCGTCTCCCTACCAGGCCCAACCTCGCAGATGAGGGAAGACGACCGTTGTCGCGCCGATCCCAGAGATGTTATCCGAGAGTCTTGATGGTGGTGCCCCATAACAGGTCGAGCCCATCAGGGCTGCGGTGGCGTCTGCCAAGAGAGATAGCTAGGCATTGGCGCGGTCGCATCATGTCTAATTCTGGGTTATTGGTAGCCCGCCAGCCACATGAGAGCCAACCCGTACCTTTCGCCATAGTTGCTTAAAAGAGAGACTGGGCACCGTTAAATGAAGCTTTGAGGTCCCAGCAGGCTGGTGCTAGTGGCATGTCGTCTGACACCCCTGGTGATAGCAAACAAAGCCGTTTCGTGAGCTTTGGCCGTTGGGAGTTCCCTCCTTACTCCAAGACGGCAGCAACCCCGGCTTTTGGATCTTAGCTTTATTAATGCACCTCGCCGCATTCTGTCAGCCAATGATACGACATCTGGCTGGGATCTAAGCGATAGGGTCCCTGGACAACGGACTTTGGGTTGCGATCTAATGTGCGTCAAGAGTGGACTTGACTCATCCCCAGCTCACTGTGCCGAGTTCACTTCACCTGTCTTGGTACCATGGCAGTCGTAAGGGCCGTGCGGACTTGAAGTCTTCGATCCCCTTTCGGTCCTATATTGGCTGATTTGGATGTCCCCTTGCTTGCTGGTATCGCGCCGATGAAAGGACCTTATGCGTGAGGGGATACTACAAAGCCTGGGTGGGGAGAAGTTAAGGCTGCTCCCCCGCCGCAGAATTTAGAGGCACGTCGAAGTCACGAGAGATATTAACCTGCACCTTTACTACCCTGGCTGGACGATTGTTGATTCAATATCCTTTGCAAACGCCTGAGTTGCCGTTGACTCTGTGGGAACTAAGACCCCGTAGTACTCTTTGGCCATAGCCGCCCTGCAGACTACGGGCTCTAGAATAACACGATCGATGATCGAGAGGCGTCAACGGTGTCAATCTTCCGATGAACACCCCTGTCTCCCAAGGTCACAGGTACCGCCAATGCTGGTATCTGCAGAACGGTCCACACACTCTCTGGCAGAGGTACCATTTACTAGGCACATGCTGGGCGTGTTGGTAGTGTCTCCTCCGTATTCAGTAGGGGTAACACACAGACCCTCTGTCAGATCGAAACAATCCTTTCTACCGTTCTCTTGTAGTGCTTCTCACTGCTCGCTGAAGTACCGGGCATAGAAAGAATAAGGGAAAGCATGCATTGGCAGGCGAATAGACGTCTCTCGACGACCAGGGTCCATACGCCTACCACCAAGTACAAGAGAAGCAGGCCCCTCATGTCTCGATTTGATCTTCAGCCGAACTCGCAGTCTTTAATATTCTCCATTCTTTATTACCACCTCAACACGCCTTTTACTTCGCTACTGTCCAGCCTGGCCCCGATACCTATGCACATCACTAAGCTTAGGCTCATCTAGAGACCTAACCAGCCCTAATCGGGATTCTCTTGTTGCTCCAAGGAACTCACCATAGCCTGGATTACTTGAGCGGCCCTGGAAGCAAGAGGCACTGTCTGTTGCGGGTCAGGTGTAACCCAAATCGAAATGTGCATTCAGCCTTGTTTCGATACGAGAGGCTACCGCCAACATCCGAATCATAGCATTTCTCCCAACGCGCAAACGAGCCGACCGCAGTCGCCTCTAGGATCGCTTTCGGGCAGCCCTCATGTGAAGACCGAAGGCAAACCCTCTAGAGCCCACTACCGTTGACATAGCTAACCCAGTCAAAGGCTTTTATTTAGATAACTTGCGAGATCACGACGGAGCCTCCGGATTTCTCGACCCAAATGCACCCGGCAATGATCCGCAACTTAGCCTTCCAAGCATAGGAGAGTTCGACCAAGGCGTGGAAGAGCTTGCTAAGACGTTCGGCCCGGTGTACCCATGGATGCCCCCGTCTCCCCTCCCGAACCTTTCGCAGACTACACCCTTCCCTCAAGCCATCCAGCCGATTACCCCGGTTGGGCAAACATGGGTCAGAGACCCCCCCTTTGAAGAGGTGGTAACGCAATCATTCTCTTCTAGGCGAGGAACCATCAGACTTTTGGGTCAATATACCTTAGCTGTTGACCAAGCAAGTCAATGTCTTCAAGGCTACCATCGCTCAGAGCTCCATCAAAATTTCCGCCTCTATAATCCTTCTCTGATGTACGCAGGCGGGATGGGCAGCTATCCGAGCCCGCCTCCAGAGGGCGAGAACAGGCACATCAACCAGAAATATACAACCGAGGAAGGCGATTTTATCATCTATGCATGGCACGACAGGAAAATGAAGTGGCAGCAAATTCAGCAGGAGTTCGCCAGGATGTTCGGTCGCACACCGGAACGTACAGTCCAGGGCCTGCAGGCGTGGTATTACCGCATGAACCAGAGAATCCCTTTATGGGACAAAGAAGGCTGGCTGTGCTTCGAGAATGAGGATGACCTGGAGCCAATGCAGGTCGGAATCAAGTGTCGAGAGCGAGACAGCCAAGACAAACCCGTGGAGCCGTTGGGTCTTGCGCAGCGTTATCCCGAGCGAGCAATCAACTACGCCTGGGTAGACTCTGAACTTAAGCTCAAAGCAGGAGATTGGGGTAAGTCATCCTTGCTGACTCTCAGGTAACATGCAAGCTGATTCTGACCGATCATAGCTGCTAAACGTGAGATACAATACCACGAGCGAAGAGAATGGAGGCGGCGGAGGGAGCACCGAGACTGAGGGATTCGTGCTACCCTCTTTATGATACGACTAATCTGATTTAACGACACGAAACATAATGTCTCCTCATGTATCAGTTTCCTACCTAAGGTAAACTTTTTCTTTTTGAATTTATGGACGACGTCTCGGCTGGAGACTATGGCATGGGTTAGCGAGCTTGTTGAGGTGGTTTTAGCCCCTCCTGTATACCTAGGCGACTGGCATGGATCTGAACAACACCTGGGAGAAGACGAAAGTGTGAACTACGTGGAGAGGCGTTAGCATGGGTAGAAATTGAGTAGATATTAGGTACGTTTTGGATTTACATCTTAGATGCAATACGATACGGTGACTGATTGGCAATGAAATGTGGTCGTTCTATGAATGGCTTCCGTGTGGCAGCAACCAACTGGTCAAGGCGCCGGGCGGCGTCCTGGGCCAACGTCTGGCAAACTTGGCGCTGCAAGGACCCACGAATGTCACACTCATCAATGCACTGGCCCGTCTACCCCCAGACCATGCGCCATGATGCCGTTCTTGTCAAGCCCGTTCTGGTGGTACAGATATATACATCCCGGACTGGGCGACAAACCAAGGGAACCTCTCCAACATTCGTGTATCCCATCGCTGAGATCTGTTCAAGGTAGTCGCCCTTCTCTATCATGGCTTTAGCAAGTGGACGAACGGTGATTAGGAACGGACGAAGGGCACGTGCATTGCCCATTCATGGTGAGACAATACTTTTGCTCCTTAGATGTAATGGGTGTTGGTGGTGATGGTGGTAGTTGATGGTGCATCTGAAAGGCATTAAAGTTTGATTGTCAAATTTGAGGAGCCTACTACTGAAATGCACGGCTTCGCTTAATGTAGGACTTGATGCGTGCCATGGTGGCATCGTCGTCGCCCCCTTCGATGGCCATATCGTCGCTGTCGTCGTAATACCCATTGTCAAACTCCTCGTCATCTGATGCGTTCCCATTGCGGTAGCCATAAGGCTGACGTCCATACTCATCATCGGATTCGACTTCATCCTCGGGATAATCCATTGTGTAGTGGTTCTCGGCTGCAAGTTTGTTAGGTTAGCTATCGGCGGCTAAGTTCGGCAAGGAAGCGGAAGGGGTCGTCTATGGATAGAACTTACCATTTTCATCCTCATCATCCACATCGAATTCATCTTCGTCGTCGTGTTCAGGCCCATAGAATAAGTTATTGTCCTCTTCTCCCTCCAAAACCAACAAACCCACATCGGCAGGGGCCACGTCTAAAGTCATGGCATGGGCCGGTATTCGGACATACTCCTCAATGACCCAGTCTTCATCGTCTTCGGGGTCGCTAACATCTACCATGGCCGTATCGGCTGCCGTAGGTTGTTCGGAAACGCCGGTAATGGCTCCTGGATGTCGCTCCCGATACCTCCGTGCGGGAGCCTTGGGCTTGAACTTGGCTTGCTCAGCCCGTTTCTCCTGGTCTAACCTCTGGAGATTCGCGCCAAGTTCTTTCATGACCCAATCATTCATGTCCGCTGCCACCTTAGCCAAATCTTGGTTGTGAGGATTCATAACAGAACTAGGTAGAGGCGTATGGCTTGGGGACTCCTCGTAAGGAGATCGGGCTCGACCTTTGACTCCAGGTTTCTTCAAGCGTTGCGCCTCGACGAGGTTGTCTGTCGTCATGTTCATCGTTTGGTCGGCCGTAGCAACTAGTTCCGACCTTCTCTCTCGTGCGGAATCAACGACCCCGGATGCCCTTGGGGTCATCTTTGCTCGGCTTCGCTCAACAAAGACTGCTGGACCATAGCGAACCTTCTTAGATACACCGCCACCTGACTGAGAGTCTGCGACTGGGGTCATCATTTTCCGCGATATATGGAACCGTCGGGGCTCGGCCAGCCTGTCACTGTCTAGTTGCTTCGACCGCGAACCAGCGTCGCCGGGTCCTTGAGGAAGGGATGGTTGTGTGGCACCCTGTGGAACATGGTGCTTGTTGGTTCGTTCGGGATCATGATCTGGACTTGAGACATGAATAATCGGCCGGGCACCGCGAGAGGGCCGTGTAGGCGCATCTGGTGAAGGTTGGGCTCCGACTTCTCTCCTCTGATAAACCCAGTTGCTACCACTGCGATGTCGCTTGATGCCTTGATCGAATTCTGCTTTGGGTTAAAAAGGAGAACAAAGGGCTTCGAGGGATAGGAGTTTGGCTAGGCAACATACGAAGGAATGTTACGGGGGAATCGTCGTCACGTTTGCGCTTCACCTTGATCAGTTGAGGGGGGATGGACATGTTGGAGGAGAGCTGCGGGAAGGCGCGTAGTGAGGAGTGGATACGGCAAGAGGAGGAAAGTATTATAGCGTTGTAGGATCTTTAATTGAAGTCCGTGAAGATACGAGGCTGGTATTGTGATGGTGAAGACTACAAGGCTACGAAGGGTCAAAATAAATCATCAGAGATCCATTGGTACATAGTTCGAGGGAAACCTTGGGGCCCTGTGCGGTATCTTAGGGGCATACTGTGGGTCCAATATGTTACCTAAATAGGGATGGCATCTTTCCTAGCATTTCCCTGAAGTAATGAGAAATTGCGTTTACACGGACTTTATACAGCATGGTATTTGTTGACAGTTAACTCTACATTGTAAAATAAAGGATTTTATATGTATGAATCCGTTATAAACCTTCTGTAAAGCCCAAGTTCAGCAAACATCATTGGTGTCCTTGACGTATTCTCAAATTTCTTAGCGCAACGCTACGAGCCCGGACAGGGAGGGGTCCCCAAGATTGCACAGGGCGTTTTCCAGTCCGGAGCAGGTAAGGTAGTTTGGAGAAATCATGGAACGTGGGACTGAACTGTATTCAGCGTCAACTCGATTAAGTTCAATTGAGCACAATTCAATTCACGATCAAGCCCTAGCGGGCACCGGGAAGGCCCTGTTTCCTATGAGAGAGAGCATTGTACTACGAGGAGAGTCTTTAAACGTGTTGCAGGGTTGTGGCTGTTTGGAGCGTGTCCGTCTACCTTAGACTCGTACCGTGATGGACCATGACGAAATGCTCAACGCCCGAGTCCTTCAAAGCGGCCGCTCTTCAAACGCGCGCCCTCTTGGTAGAAGGTCGGCATCTCAATACGACAACGAGAAGAGCTGGAGCCAGAGGTGTTGACGCTTCTCCGTGACGGATAAGGTAGTGAGAGGTACCCGGGCCTCCTAGTTTCACTAGCCAGATCCTCTTGTTGTGTTGTTGAATTACCCAACATCGCAACGTTGGACGCCAGGAATGCGGGGTGTAGTGTTCCCTTCTACCTACAACTTGAAGTCTCGAGTACCTGAATCTTCTCTCCGATGCTGAATGTCGGATCGGTAGTCGTTACCTGCAGCGCGCCGTTTCTTCAACCACGAGGTACAAAGGCGTTATCGCTTTGTTTTGAGCTCCCCCGGATCTGCACCAGGACCACCTTGATTCGCCATCTTCCCTTACAAGGTTACCTTCTGTTACGCCATGATGCGATTGCCAAGTAGAACCCAGCCGCCCTTTCCCTTGCGCTTTTCTAGCTTACTCTACCGGTATCCCGTCGACTTGAATGTTGTGCTTGTTTTCCTTTTCCCTCTCCCTCTCCCCCTCTCCCTTTCTTCCTCAGAGCTTGTCTCCCATCCCCGTCGACTCACCCGTATCATCATCGCACCCGGCACTCCTTCCATCTTGGCCTATGACGTCTTGTCTTCCGTTAACCTTTGCTCTCCCTGCTTAACCGATTCCATCTCGTTAGATTCACGTGCTTTTGAGCCTCTGTACACCTCTCCATCATCCTAATAAAGCTTCCAACCTTCAGCACCTGTGTCGTCATCTGCGACCACCATCATCCTTGTCATCATCGCCATCAACGCCATCGTCACCAACGCCACCATCGACGCGCTCACCGCCGCGCTGACCACCGCCATCGTCCTTCTCGCCCAGCCTTCATTCAATCTCCTATTCCATTTACATGTTCGGGGTGCTGTCACGGCGGCTGACAGAACATTGATAACATCGAACGCTTTGGTAGGGCTACTCCACTGATCTTCGTACGACTCATTTGAGGGCCGCATTCTCACCAAGATTATTCTAGTGCGACTGTTCTCTTTCGCGAGCGCAATTCCGTCTATCCGTTCCGCGCCTCCCAAAAACCGTATAGGATTGTGCAATTTGCCTGGAGTTGCTGCGGACTCGGGTTGGAATGATTCAGCTCCAACACACCTTGCAAAGCTTGAACGTCTGACCAACAATACACAGTTACTAATCGCTCACAATGACGGATTCCAAGGTACCCTTCGATGTCACCTACAGGAGGATGGGAACGTCGCCCCCTATCTTTATAGCCGGCTCCTTCTCGGACCCTCAGTGGCAGCCACAAGAGATGGACCATAGCATTGATGGCGACGGGGAGCATACGTTCAAAGCCCGGGTTCTTGTTCAACCCGGAAGAGATTACCAATTTAAAATTCGGATAGGAGAAGGCGATTGGTGGATTCTATCTGAAAACTATGCGACTGGTACGCCCTGATTCTTCGCACCCCGTTTCATGGAGAAATATATCTCATAAGTTGTAGTGACCGATAACTCTGGAAACCGGAATAATGTCTTGACTGCACCGCCTGTTCACGGCAAAGAGAAAGCTTCGGGTCCTGAGAAGAGCTGTGTTGGCGAAGTCCACGACGAAGCAAAGCTCTCTAAACCCGAAATCGTGGTTGCTACGAACGATGACAATATGGGTGACGAGGATAACCTGAAAGCCCCCCTGTTTGCGCACGAATGCATTGGCGTCTACGAGTTCTCGGATGATTCGTCCGATCGAGACCTCGACGAAAGAGAGAGTCCTAGAAGGGCGTCGAAAACAAGATCGCATGACTTCGAAATGGTCGACTACGATCCCAATGACCCCACTCTCGAGCAGTTTCCTTCGGATCGTTCCTCCATTTTAGACGCTCTTCGCACCATTCAAACTCATCTGGATGAGGATCACACTCATCTCAACGATATTCCATCCTCACCACGTGTCGTGTCCTCTAGAAGAACGAGTGTTGATTCAATCGATGACACCTGCCTCTCCCCAGCTGTCCTGAGCCCTACAACCTCGAGAAAGCGAGACAGCCGCTTGTCGCACAGTAGCGTAGGTAGGAGCAAGTCGGCAGCGTCCCTAGGTTCCATTGCAGAGGAGCCGAAGCCCGGGGTTGAGGAAGACCAAAAGACCCCTAGAATCTCGCCGCCGGAGCCGAAAGGCCAGTCTATTTTCACAGGCCTCAAAGTGCCTCGAACTGAAGAGGACGAAGGGATAGTCATGTCGACTTCAGAGGTAACTTCCAATGACAAAGCTGATGAGGACCCAATCGCTCAAATTCGAAGCATTGAGCCTACACAAGAAACATCCCCTACCTCGAACGTTGTTGAGGAGGTCAGGCACCCGGAGAGGGCAAATGGGACCTCGTCAGCGGAAGCAGACAACCATACCACCAAACCAAAACAAGATTCTTCTGAATCCGCACAGAAATTCGATTCTCGCAACTTAAGTCCAAGCTTGAAACCTCTCGCTGAAAACTCTAACCCGCAGCCTAGACCCGGAGACACCCGGGAAAAAGACACAGCCCAACGCCAAAATGCCATAATCATCTTGTTTCGAACGCTCTTTAGTCGACTATTCGGTAGCAAGTCAAACATGTAAGTTCCGCCAGCACGCGTCGCGAAGCCGGCTTGACTCATCATTTCAAAGGATCATAACTACGGGAGTGGCTGCTTTGGCTATTGGGATTGGGTGGTGGAAGTCTCTCGACAAGCAAGTTGGTAAGCCAGGCTCGGTTTGATAGTCGATGGCCATGTTTCTTGCACCTTCGCGAGTGCATGAGGTCCATGGTTGGATGGTAGACTGCATGATGAGGATTACACGTAACCGGTTGATGAAAACTAATCTCCTATATAAAGCTTGTGCCACAATCAATGAGCCTTTTGAATGGAAATATCTCATGTACTTGTGAGAAGCAGACGATGTGAATCATTCGGGCCTTGAGTCCGGGTGGAATACACTGGATAACCCCTATACTGTGCGAGGGGACATAATTCCCACGTGCCATCGGTGTGGAAAACTCCGACTGCCAGCGTCTACCAGAAAATTCTTGGCGCCCAACGTCGTCTTCATCTCTTCACCATAGATTGACGTATTTATCAGTCACCTTTCCGCCAAAAGATGCGTCGCATGACCAGCCCCTCGGTCTGTAGCCTTTGTTTCTCTAAAAGCCGCCCTGTTAGTGGGTTGGGCAGCCCGTTTCAGCCATGGCTCACTCAGCGCTTCCTGTCGCGTGAGGTCAAGCCTCGCCCGTCCCGAATGGTACTCGCGAATAGAGTCGACCGACCCCCACCCATCCGCGATGAGCGACAAAAGCGACGAGAGAGAGCCCCCGGTCCGTTTGGTGGAATGAACAGGACAGTAGCGAACATCGACTCAAGCCGAGGGGCGGCTGGCCGGCGCTGCCAGGCGCCCAAAGATACGAAAGGAAGGGAAAAAGACAACAAGCACACCAAGCAAAGTGACGGAGACGACAGGAAGGCGCTTAAGATGCAACGTGCCTTGGCTACGGTGTCATATGGAAGGAGAACTTCGATCAAGGATCGCATGTCACAATATGAGTCGTTTGATCAATTTGATCTTCTTCCTTCATTACAAACTGCCGTCAAGGAAGAGGTTTTCAAGGGCATGGTGGATATCAAACCAACACCAGTTCAGAGGCTGGCAATCCCTGCGTTACTGGGTCAGTCAGCACCGGAGGACTCGAAGAAGGTACTGTCGGAGCAGCGATCTTTTCTCCTCGCCGCCGAAACTGGCTCGGGAAAGACACTTGCATATCTTCTTCCCGCCATTGACGCATTGAAGACCGCCGAGGTCGAAGACCCGGACATCAAAGCTTACAAGAAGCGATGGGACGCTGAGAAGGCGCGTCAGGAAGCTTCTAATGACCCGAAATACAAAAGATTTGACGAGCCGCATCCCACAATGGCCCGACCCAAGGTCATCATCCTGGTCCCGTCAGCAGAGTTGGCTCATCAAATCGTGCGGGTTTCGAAGTCTATTTCGCATGTGGTCAAGTTCAAGACAGAACTACTGTCCTCTGACTTGCCACCTAACGTGATTCAGCGCAACCTTTACGGTCCTATGGGTGTCGACGTAATTGTTTCAACACCTCACCTGCTCGCCTCCATTGCAGACTCGGATCCTAACATTCTTTCTCGAGTTACTCATCTGATCGTGGACGAGGCGGACTCCATGTTTGACCGAAGCTTTGCTCCGGCTACTAGCAGTATCATTGAGCGCGCATCGCCCTCATTGAAGCAGTTGGTTTGCTGCTCAGCAACTATTCCTCGGAAGCTGCACAACTATCTGGCGACCAACTACCCTAAGATGGTCCGTATCACTACACCAAATCTCCACGCCATCCCCCGGCGCGTCCAGCTTGGCGTCATTGACGTTTCGAAGGATCCCTATCGCAACAACAAGGATTTGGCGTGTGCTGATGCTATTTACTCGATCGGACGAGAAGCTTCCAGTCATGAGGGGCCTATCAAGGGAGAAATCGATGTCCGTCGTATCTTGGTCTTCGTGAATGAGCGAGAGAAGACAGAGGAAGTGGCTGAGTTTCTGAGAACCAAGGGAATCAATGCCCAAGCACTTAATCGAGATACTCGCGAGAAGCGACACGGCGATGTCCTGGATCTTTTTACAACTTCAAGTCCTCTCAAGATCCCTACGCCCGAAAGCTCCGGACGTCGACGAACGCTGCCTAATGTACAGGTTCTGGTTGTTACCGATCTTGCCTCGCGAGGCATTGACACGCTGGCTGTTCGTCATGTCATACTTTATGAGGTCCCGCATACGACGATCGATTTCATCCATCGATTGGGCCGTGCAGGACGAATGGGACGACGCGGACGTGGAATTGTGCTTGTTGGAAACGATGATAGAAAGGACGTTGTGGCTGAGGTTAAGACCAGCATGTTCATGGGAAAGGCTCTTATTTAGAGATTTATAGTGCGGCTGATACGTCGCCTTGTGTACCATTATTTTGGTTCCTGTATCATAGTATGGAGTAATTTTCTGCGAACGAAGCCGCTGCAACCATCATGAAGACTATTTCAAGGTGATATACAGATCACCATCCATGAGGAGAACATGTGTCCTTTGCTTACTTCAACCAAACCACACGGGCTACATGGGCTTGCAGTGTGGGTGTATTATCTCTTCAGATGCATTGATCTACCTTTTATAAGTTAATCTAGTTAGCTCTCAGTATTTAGTGGATGATTGTTGACGATCCAGTGACGAGCGCGCGCAGGAGTTGACAAGCTTCGGGGGTGGTCCAAGCTCTCGGTGTTTTTAGTGGGCCCTCCCGATATCTCGTCAATGTCGCGTCGCGCGTGCAGCCGTATTTCCCTCCCACCATATCACTATCGTCTTTGATCGCCAAAACATTCTGCGGCGCTGAATACCCTAGGCTCGTCGCTCCGCATAGGGGTTGGCCATCGCGAATCGAATCAAATCGGACTCTAGCATCTCTACCTTGGGTCATCCGCTCTGCCGTCCTGCACGATGCCGCGACCTCGGCATGCGCGTCGCGCGCCAATTCAATCCATTAAGCCCTCCGCGCCGTCACCCACACAGGATCCCGAGAACGCCAGCGAATATGAAGATGTCCATCAGGCTCTAGCATCAAATCGAGGCCGGAAACGTACTACACGCTCAATGGGGGGCCGCCTTAGCAGCGCCGACGAACAAGCCATTCCCGCTGCGACCCGAAGTCGTGATGCGGCTTTACACAGACTGGCCGATGAAGATCCAACCACCACAAGCGGTAATACCGCTGAGGATGAGGAGTCAGGGATCTCAGTTGAAGTTGGCCGGCGTGCAGTTTCAACGCCAGCGCAAAGACGAGACACGACTGGGTTGGACTTGGCGGATGAAGATGTGTTTGGAGATTTGGATGATAGCTTTGATGATGGAGAGATACCAGGAGTGGTACAATCGGCAGACACTACTTTGAACCTGAGTACCTTCAAACGGCGACCGCGTCAGTCAAGCATCATTGGTCGGAACGATCCTCCAATTAGACCCAGTAGCAGAGACGGCAACACCCCTAGCATCAGCACAACCCTCAACCTCGGAATTTTCAGAAGGCGTGCTAGAGAGCCTAGTATCTTGGGTACCGCACGGAAGCCCCGGCCTGATGAGGCTGTCCCAATACCAGACTCGGCATCGGAGGAGAGCGAAGGGGAATTCGCCCCTGAAGCCGAGTCCACACCTTTCAACAACCGTCGAAGTACTCGCCCCGCGTCAGAGTCAGAGTTTGACTCGGATGAGCTTCCTAGGATATCCAGCAAGCCCAAGTCCAGGAAGCGAAAGAGCGAGGATGCTGCTCCAAGCAGCGACAGACCCGAGAAGATGCCACGCGTTGAGGTAGACGTGGAGGAGATGCCGGCTGAGGTAATAGATAATGATGTCGATTCATCCCTTTCATCTCTATCTTCTCCAAGAGGGCCGAGTCCCGTTCTCCGGGAGAGATATGCCACACCCTTCAATGACGACGAAGTCATGGCACCGCCTGCGAGCAGTGACTCGGAGGGTGGGGACGTTTTGCCCGATATCCATACGCTTGCAAAACGACGGCGCAGACCTTCCGTTACCACACCCGTTCGCGCCGATGCTATGTCGGATGTCTCCTCGCCACCTTCACTCACCCACTCGCCCAATTATGCTGAGATCAAGAAAACACGAGGCAGGGCCGCCGCGAGACGACAAGCCTCTCCTAAGATCACAACAGCCGATCTCACCAACATGCTGCCGAAGCGCCGGTATAAGAAGGGGCAGGATCCGTTCGATGTAGGTAGCGACGAAGAATACGATACCTCCGGATTGGGACCAGACGAGGATGAGCTTTCATATTTTGATGCAGGAGCTGCTAGAAGGAGGAAAGGAAGCCGGCCGCCGAGCCGGGGCGGTCGAAACGCGCAGACAGCACTCAAACCAAGACAGATACCTGCCTCTGCTGGACCGGCTAGACGAGGTGGCAAGACTTATTCTCGGCGGTCATCAGACAAGGAGAATGATGGTGATGAGCATGAGGACGACGACGAGCACGAGGGAAGCCGTCTCCGACCACTTCCAGATGACACATTTGAATCGGAAGCAACCGAGAGCGGGCATACCCCGTCAGCAGACGAGCTGAGACAGGCGGCAAGAAAGTTTAAGGAGGTTGATCGGTGGGAGCTAGAGTTCGAAGAGATCACGCAGAGTTCATCGCCTCCAGGTGCGCGATGAAACGGCTCGGCGTTGTGGGCATTCTAGTCTGTTCAAAATGCATGGAGTTGAAGCGGTTATGAGCCTGTATGATGTTTTGCATGTGTCAATGCTTTGGAACAGAGCCAGCTGGGAAAACGAGGCCGAAACCTAGCTTTTTGATCAAAACCAGACGTATTTTTTGAAGACTTCTCGCCACCTGTGAAATGCGTCGTAAAAACCTCAACTCTAAACTCATTTTGTAACGCCATGACCGTCCTCGCATCGATCTAAGACTCCGCCTTTACGCCTTGAGGTTGGCCTCTTCTACTCTGTGTCCCACAAGAGGGAGCAAGGGGGTTAGAACATTTGGATCTCGCAGAGCGATGGTGATGTCGTCTGGTAATCTCCCAGACATGAAAAGTTTCTGCATTGCGCATTGTTAATTCTGGAGCCCTCCAAGATCTACCCAGAATCGGAGGGCGAAGTTCTGTAATTGCACTCACCCGCTTAACATTCTCGAAAGTATCTTCATTGGCTGTACATTCGCGGATGACCTCATCCGTCTCGAAATCGACATAGATGCGCGTATCTCGTATCCTCACCAATACGTTGTCCAGCCGCATGAACAGCCTGCACAGTAAAAGCATGCGTTTGTCATGCACTCGAAACTTGACGCTGAACATGGAGATGCCGTTGTCGTCTAGCTCGCTCTCGTACAGCACCACCTCATCAAAGAACAAGATTGGATCCCGTCTCTTTAGGAGCTCAATGGGGATCGCTTTCTCGCTGGGTTGAAATTCCCTTGCGGGCTGTCCTGCGTTCTCAAGCGTGCCCACATATGCGGTTGAATAGCTCCAGTCATAGGGCTTTACGACCTCCTTGATCTTCTGCGTTGTACCCTCTCGAGTGCTTTCCCAATCTCGCGCGTATGCTACCTTGAGCATATGCTTGTCCGTTTTGTCCACGCCATCGAGAGCATCGGGGGTGTTGAAGTTGATGGTCCAGTTGGTGGGCACGTATGTCAGAGAGACGACATTGTCACCAAATATCATCTCTGGCATGGGAATACCGATGCGATCGGTGAGGGTGTCAATGACGCCTGATTTGGAGATTGGAAGCTTGCGTGCCGAGATTCGAAAACGGTGCTGGGTGTGAGTCTTGGTGGCTGCGGCAGCGACCGACGGCGTGGGGAAAGGTTCCTTTAGCGATGTAATAGGGTTCATCTTGAAGGTACAAGGCGAGAGAGGTCTAGTGGGAGGTCCTGTGGGAGTAATGCAAAGATAGAGCGGTGTTCGCAAAGTTGAATTACAAAGTAGATCATGAAGCTCTACCATGATAGGGACTATCATCGTGGGGGCTCTAAATTGCCCCGCAATCTCCGTATCGATAAGGCACGGTCCCTTATCAGAGATCTCAACCGGTGCTTTGAAATCGGTTGCACGTGCGGATAGTCGTGATAGGTGATCCCAATACAGTTTCGAGGCCACGACTACTGTGACAGCTCGCTCTGGGGTCTCGATCCTGAAGAGCAACGAGGAAAACAACAACTCTTGTGGCATTCAGCCATTGATTATCAGGAGGATAAGAGCGTCGGAATGGCAAGATTGAGAATGATTCATAACATGTTAACTCACGGTTCGTTAGTATTGATTTGAATAGTAATCCATTTTCGGTAATCCTCGAGTACCGTATCAGGTGTGTGGAGAAGGGAGCCTACAGCAACCTGGTGTTGCCCTGACAACCACCAACAGGCGCAATTGTTTGGGGCGCCCCGGCGACATTACATTAGCGCCTCTATTTACCTAACGACTTGATTGAAATCGGCGTCTATCTTCCACCTTCATACTCCTCCTAGCCATAGCAGTCTTTCATCTCCAAGCGGCTTCATTATGACTAACCACACCCTCGAGGCGCGCTTCGAGCGTCTTTCTGTCATTAACAACGAAAACGACGTCGTCGATGGCTCCAAGGCTTATACCAAGACCAAGGTAAGGGATATTTCCATGTTTCTTCCCACCACGGACTAACAGGAGACAGACAACCGTGAAATCGACTACTCAAACAGTTCATGGCAGCAGCCGACCCAACCTTTTCAAGGTTGCACTTCAATCACAGACCAACAATGCCATCGCGGCCGTGACACTGCCCTCGCAGGCGGCTCAGCGAAAAGCAAACGCCCCCCAATCGCCCCCAAGAAAACCCTTACCCAGCTCATCGCGTATTTCCGACGAGACAATCGAAGAACACAAGCCTCTTACACTGATCGAACAACCGAGCGCACCTAAGAAATTCCACCTCGGCATGTTTGAGATTGGCCGACCCCTGGGCAAGGGGAAGTTTGGACGGGTATACCTTGCCCGAGAGAGGACTGCTGGCTTCATCTGTGCGCTCAAAGTTCTGCACAAGAGCGAATTGCAGGTGGGCCGCGTCGAAAGGCAGGTCCGACGAGAGATTGAGATCCAGAGCAACTTGAGGCACCCAAACATCCTGCAACTTTACGGACACTTCCATGACAGTAAACGCATCTTTCTCATCCTAGAATTCGCTGGAAAGGGCGAGTTATACAAGCATCTCCGTCGGGAGAACCGATTCCCCGAGTGGAAAGCCGCCCAATACATTGCCCAGATGGCCTCTGCCTTGAAGTATCTCCACAGGAAGCACGTCATTCACCGAGACATCAAGCCAGAGAACATTTTGGTTGGCATTCACGGAGAGATTAAGATCTCGGATTTCGGATGGAGCGTCCATGCCCCCAACAACAGGAGGGAGACAATGTGCGGAACTCTGGATTACCTCCCCCCGGAGATGGTCAGCTCTGGAACCTCTGACAAGTCCTACAACGAAAAGATTGATCTTTGGAGCTTGGGTGTGTTGACGTACGAGTTCTTAGTTGGCGAGGCGCCCTTTGAGGATACCCCTGTCATGACTCAAAAGAGGATCGCTCGTGCTGACATGACCATTCCTCCATGGGTGAGCAAGGAGGCAACCGATCTCATTAAGCGGGTAAGAAGCAACAGTTGATCCCAGATATTGAATCCTGTGGCTAACAGTGAACAGCTCTTGGTACTGGATCCCGAGAAGAGAATTCCCCTTGATCAGGTCTCCACACACCCTTGGATCCTGAAGCACTGCGTTAAGGGAGAGAGAGCATACAATCGTGAAAAGAGCACCTAACGAGTTAATGAAGAGAAGCCATCACGGGAACTAATCGGAGTTGGGGCATAAGTGATCTACAGTGGCAATAATAAGGAGGGTCGGGGGTATGCATCGGCAGGAGTAATGGGTTATTTGATTACCTTGAAATTAGGCAGCGTTGATCGTTGAAGCTGAATCATGTGTGTCTTTCTTAAGGGTATCATTGATGGATTTGAGTGACCGGTAACGCTTCTGGGTTGCTCGGTTCAAGACCCCCCTCCATCGAGCGTCGTACTATACATATTATCCAAGCGGCGAAATCTAAGGCTCACTTGTAGACTTCGTCGAATGGCCGAGTATCTGCAAAACAAGAATCCCAGACCTGATTGACGACCTTTGTCGCTTGAACGTCGTCTTTACATCGGGGGCGTGCCATGACCGACTTGATCGCCCTCATCCGCACGCAGTTTTGAAATTGTTGTGTCAACTTCCAGTTTCCTCTAGTAAGCGCCTCCCTAGACCATCGACACTCTCCGCTAAGCATTGAGGCACGGATCTTGGTAGAGCATTAGCATCACAACCCCGGGTTGTCATTGTGCCTGCGAGACTCGGAGCAAACTCACCTCAGTACAGGCCGCATGCTTCAAGTCTTTGTCTCCCGTCCAATCCACCTTCCACCTCAGGTGATCCCAAGCATGCACCATCTCATGTGATAGCGTGTCTTCCAGATGTTTCCGGTCCCGAACCTCGTTCGCACATAGGAGGATGCCATGCTGAGGACTGAAGCCGCCCGACTGACGATTGACCTGCCCGTCCTCCTCCAGCCGAGCTGGGCATCGTCGACACACCACGTTCGATGGGTTCAGATCTCCGTTCAAAGTCTCAATCTTGTCTTTCAGAAAACGGACGATGGGTGAATAGGTAAAGAGCCAATCTCGGTATTCCTCGCATCGTTTACAGTCTCGTTCTTCATGAACCTTGTATCGCCATTCACGGTAGTGGAATTGTCCTTCCGGAGTCATTGAGCCGCTGAGAATCTTGAAGTAGTTCATCCACCATTGGGTCTTGGGGTCGAAGCCGGTTCGAGCGGGATCGTTGACTACTTCTTTTGGCACCTTGGAGGGGACTGGCTCAACTGGAGGTGGTGAGCCCTCTGGGGCCATGGTGGAGACGTGGAAGGCGCTTCTTCAGGTCGGTGCTATCGTGTCCGTCAATGTTGTGCAGGATGTCGTCAGTCCAAGTGGCAGCGATTGAGATGGCGCAGGGGGGGGAAGTACCCTCGATATGCTCAGGTATTTACTGTGACAGGAGCACGTTGGGAAGTTCTGCCGTGCCGCGACGACCCCGGAATCCCGGGCGGTGAGGCACCGTTAAGCGGGACAATGGGGAAGTTTCGGACTAACCCCGACATCGGTTCCCTATGAGCAACTCGGAGCCTATAGAATCGTCGGCTGGGATTCCCGACGCCCAATTCGTGTCAAAAAGTTCCACTCGAGAACAACAGGGCGCGCAAAATGACAAGTGAAAATGCTGGTAACTGTAAGTCAGCACCCTTGTCTGACCTTCGTTTTGTCTTTTATATGTGGCACCGGCCTTCATTATCCTGTGGTCGTTGATTTCTCGTATTGTCTAGGTTTCCGCTGACTTAGAGCCATCAATTTATAGTCATGAAGGGCCACAAAACCCTGACCATTGTCATCAAGCTGGGTATGTGGCCTCTTGCATACGTCAGCTCCATGCAGTCCTTACCAACACGAATGGCTTATAGGAACCAGCTCCATCGTCGACGAAAGGACTCATGAGCCTTTGTTGCCCATCTTAACGCTGATCGTGGACACGGCGGTCAAATTGAGGAAAGATGGACACAGGGTAGTCATCGTCTCCTCTGGAGCCATTGGTGTCGGTCTCCGTCGCATGGACGTGGACAAGCGGCCCAAACATTTAGCCCAACTGCAGGTGGGATTGAAGGGAATACGAACAGAGGTCAGGATTAAAGACTCTAACATTCAGTGTAGGCGCTGGCGGCGATTGGTCAATGCCGGTTGATCAGTCTTTGGGATAGTCTGTTTAACCATCTGAGACAGCCCGTTGCCCAAATTCTCCTTACTCGGAACGATATTGCCGACGTAGGAAAACTCCCTTTCAAAAACTCTGAGCTGCTTAAACTGACAAAAATGAACAAAAGCGGACAAGATATCTCAACGCGCAAAATACTTTCAACGCCTTACTGGAATCGGGTGTCATTCCCATTGTTAATGAAAATGATACCTTGGCTGTCTCTGAAATCAAGTTCGGCGACAATGACACCTTGTCCGCCATTACAGCGGCTATGATTCATGCCGACATGCTATTTCTGATGACAGATGTTGACTGTCTGTACGACAAGAACCCTCGTACAAACCCAGATGCACAGCCTATTGAGATCGTTGAGGACATATCTACGATTCAAGCCGACGGTACGAATTTCTTCTGGAGCGTGCAGTTGGGTCACTTAGCTAACATACAGCCAGTATCAAGTGCTGGGTCTGCTCTCGGCACAGGTGGGATGAGCACCAAGATCATCGCGGCGCGGCTGGGGACCTCAGCTGGCGTAACAACCATCATCACCAGGTCCTCAAATCCAGGAAATGTGCTCAATATTGTCCGATATCTTCAGTCGATACAAAAGCCATCGTCTCTTCCGCCCATAACAGATGATCAAGCTGATGAGTTTCTCACACGATCAACCTCATCTCTGAGCTTGGCAACACCATCGTCATCAGCGGTAACTACCCCGGGCATTCCTCCACTCCATACGCGATTTCTACCGTCGAGCGATCCCATTCGGGACCGCCATTTCTGGTTGCTGCACACGCTCAACCCCCATGGCACAATTTACATCGATACAGGGGCTTACAAAGCGCTGCTGGGTAAGGCGGGACTACTTCCAGTCGGTGTTGTGGATGTGGAGGGCACCTTTGCTCAGCACGAGGCTGTACGACTAGTCGTGGTGAAGCGACGAGCATCGCTTAGCTCCGATGGAAAGCAATGGGAAGGCGTACCGCAAGAGGTGGGAAGAGCTCTCGTCAATTATGCCGCTGCTGAGATCGCGCGAATCAAAGGACACCAAAGTGTAGAGATTCAAGAGTTACTAGGATATGCTGACAGCGAGTACGTCGCACATCGCCAGCACGTTGGGTTTTTCGCGAGAGATAGCAGACCCGTGACTCCAACAAGAGAATTAAGTCGAGCCACCATAGAATAGGAGAACATGGACATCTAAAATACCGAATGCTTCAGCGAAGATCAATAAGAGAGCCTGATACATCGCGATCGATTGAGCCAATTGCCTGATTTTCCATAACGCCCGAACTCAAGGAACACCCCAACGCCAGCCGTCTGCCTGCGTCAATGATGCGACTAGCCAGTAGCAAACAAGTTGTCTTCGTCACGAAGGTACTCTCCACAGTCCGCCTGTCTAAAACATGTAACACCGGTCGGGTCTAGCCTCCTAGCCTCAGCCGTGCTGCGCGCTGTTACACCGAAGCCGAGCGGCGTGTCGTTCATGCTGTAGACGACCACACCCTGATGTTCGGGACAATCCTCTGACCAACGACCGACGTGTGCCTTGACAACATTGCTACCATACAGGAATGGCATCGTCCCGTTCTCCTTGACCCAGATCTTGTAGCGGGCGTGCTCAGCGATGATCGGGAGAGCAGTAACATGGAGACGGAATTTGCCCGTCTTGGTGAACTTGCCTGCGAACTCCAAGTTAGCCAAGGCTAGCGACGCCCATCGTGATTCAATCATTACCAAGGCATGTGCCGAGAGATAACAACTTGTCGCGTGCGACTGAGGTAGCTATGTTTGCAATCGAGAGCCGCACATAATAGACCCGGTCGCGATGGAGACGGAAGACATAGCGGTCGGCGTTCGGAGAGTCGTCGAGGGGCGCGATAAGGTTCTTGAGAGAGTTGCCCGTATAGCTGGCAAGCTTCTCAAAGAGAGTCTGGGTTTCTTTCTCAGTCAGGGGCCGCATTGTGCTTAAGAGGGTTGATAAACTTGGCTGTCTCAACTAGTTGAATCTGGGACGGAGGTCAAACAGCAAAGAAAGAAAAAGTTCCACCAAAAGTCAACCTTATCGATAAGGGATCAGAGGTTCTCGTTCGCAGCGTGGGGGTCGCTAAATGGAGGGGTCAGAAGCCAGTGGGCCGCTAAAGAGAGGCCCTTTTTTCGGCGAATCGAAGTTCCTGAGGACGCAAAGAAGCGCTGCGAAGACTCGCGTCAATTGGAGCCATTTTCTCTCGTACCGATTCCACCGCTTCAGAAGGTTAGTAGAGCTGAGAGGTACCTATCAAGCACCTAAGTAGAGTTTGATAGCCCTGGAGAGTGACGAGCCACACAGCTCCAAATATTCTTAGCATCGTTCCCTTGCTTCCCCCTCACCTCCACAATCCATCATCCAGAGGACCAGTGCGGTTTGAGCTTGTGACTCACGCACTCTCCTCGAGGACTTGCAGATCTAGTGGATGAAGCCAATTCGTATTCTTGTGCCCTCTTATCGATTCAAGCCCCCGCTCCTAACGTCACACCTTAACCCTTGCGCCAACCGACTCCCTCGAGCCTGCCCTGCTGCCCGCTTCCGCCCCCTCACCACCTCATCGTCCTTGCAAGCTTTCCAGGTCCAAAAGTCCCCAAAGGACAAGAAGGACATCATGACTACCGCAGCGACGACCCTCAAGGGTCAGCCCCTTGACAAGCCCGTCCTCGATGCCATGCTAAGGCGGCGGCTATTCTACACCCCTTCCTTCGAGATCTATGGCGGTGTTGGTGGTCTCTACGATTATGGCCCACCTGGCTGCTCGCTCCAGGCCAACATCGTCGATCTTTGGCGCAAACACTTTATTCTCGAAGAGGATATGCTCGAGGTTGACTGCACCGTCTTGACCCCTCACGATGTCCTCAAGACCAGTGGGCACGTTGACAAGTTTGCCGATTGGATGTGCAAGGACCCCAAGAACGGCGAGATCATGCGAGCAGACCACTTTGTCGAGGCCATCCTAGAGGCCCGGCTCAACGGTAATAAAGAGGCTCGTGGTCAGAAGGTGGAGGAGAAGGATGACCCCAAGAAGAAGAAGAAGAAGGCCAAGTCGGAGGCTATCAAGCTCGATGACGCTATTGTCAAGGAGTACGAGGAGATATTGGCCAAAATTGACAATTATGGTGGCCCAGAGCTCGGCGAGCTTATCAAGAAGTACGACCTCAAGAACCCGGCAACTGGCCTACTGCCCTCTGATCCTGTCTCCTTCAACCTGATGTTCCAGACTTCTATCGGTCCCAGCAGTAACCTTCCTGGTTACCTCCGACCCGAGACCGCTCAAGGTCAGTTCCTCAATTTTGCTAAACTGCTCGAATTCAACCAGTCTCAGATGCCCTTCGCCTCGGCCTCCATCGGCAAATCTTATCGAAACGAGATTTCTCCCCGAGCTGGTCTGTTGCGAGTGCGAGAGTTTCTGATGGCTGAGATCGAGCACTTTGTTGACCCTGAGGGTGGCAAGAAACACAGTCGCTTTCATGAGGTCGAGGATATTGAACTCGTTCTTCTGGACCGCGATACCCAGCTGTCTGGCAAGACTGCTACTAGGACCGTTAAGGTCGGCCAAGCTGTCAAGGATGGTCTTGTCGACAACGAGACTCTTGGTTACTTCTTAGCTCGCATCCACCTATTCCTGAAGAAGATTGGCGTTGATATGACGAAGATGCGCTTCCGACAGCACATGGCAAATGAGATGGCTCATTATGCGTGTGACTGCTGGGACGCCGAGCTGTTCACTTCCTCCGGATGGGTTGAGTGCGTTGGTTGCGCTGACCGAAGTGCGTATGACTTGAGCGTCCATGCTAAGAAGACCGGCGCCCCCTTGGTTGTTCGCGAGCGACTCGATGAACCCCGCATCTTTGAGGAGTGGCAGATTGATATTGAAAAGAAGAAGTTTGGCCCCTTGTTCAAGAAAGATGCCAAGACAGTGGAGGCTGCTCTGGAGGCTACTTCGCAAGAACAGCGGGAGAAGCTGGCCAAGGATCTCGGCGAGACCGGCAATGTTACCCTTGAAGTTGCCGGTGTTGGCGATGGCAAGGTACAAGTCGGCAAGGACTCAATCAAGATCGAGTTCCGAAAGAGGGTGGAAAACACCCGAGAGTTTACCCCCAACGTTATTGAACCTTCGTTCGGTATTGGTCGAATTCTGTACTCGCTCATTGAGCACAACTTCTGGACCCGAGCCAGTGAAGGCGGCGATGAGTCTCGTGGCGTATGTTTACCCTTTCTTCTCAAGCATCTCATATGAGGCATTGGCTCACTTTGAAAAATAGGTCTTGTCGTTTCCTCCCACCGTTGCCCCCACCAAAGTCCTGATCGTGCCCCTGTCGGCCAACGCTCAGTTCAAGCCTCTCCTCAAGCAAGTTTCCCAACGCCTGCGAATCATTGGCATTTCCAGCCGTGTCGATGACTCATCTGCCACTATTGGAAAGCGGTACAGCCGAAACGACGAGCTTGGTACACCCCTCGGCATTACCATTGACTTCCAGACCGTCCAGGATGGTTCTATTACGCTTCGAGATCGTGACTCCACGACTCAAGTCAGGGCTAGTCAAGATAGGATTCTAGAAGCCATTAAGTCGCTGGTCGATGGCAGCAAGAATTGGGCCCAAATTGAAACAGAACTCCCCAAGTTCGAGGGTCAAGAGGTGGAGGTTGCGGCTCGATAGAGGATATCTTTTCATAGTGATGATGTAAAATATAGAAAGTTGGCTGGAGAGTTGTATTTAAAGATCAAGTTCACCAGCCAGTCAGGTAAAGGAAAGCGAAAGACAATCTGTCTGAGAATTATCAAGATGCCCAGAAGCGACGCATCAATCGATATCTCCTTAACTACTCCTGCGGTGGAACATAGCCTTCGACAGATATTGATGGGAATAGGATCGTCTCTTTGAGAAAAGACTCTCATTAGCAAGAGAAGATGATTAATGAAATTTCAAGCCCAGCGACAATCGCGGGAACTTAGAAGCCCGAAACCGGCTTGGGGGATAGGTACTGCACCCTGGAGCGTCGGATGAGGTAAAGAGATAAAAGCAATCAGGAAAGCATCCCGTCGATAACTGCTACCTGCATTACGAATCGAACGTGTGGGTTTTAGATTTTGTCGGTCCGAACTCTTTCCTTGACAGACTTGGTGTTTCGTGCCTTCTCTCACGTGCTTCGTCGTGGTGGCGGTTTCAAGACTGGAAAGTCGAGACCCAAGGAGGTTCCTCGAACGCGAAAGTTGTGACATGCTTGGGACATGCGTGGCCAGAAGATCACCTCAAATAAGAGAATGCCGGCATGCAAGTCGCATAGGTTCGCGTTGTCGCTGAGAGCCTACAAGGCCGTGGAGTACGACAGTGACGATCGACCGCAGCCAGCGTCGGGCGCTTGAACAACGCAGGTGGACAGGGATGGACAGCGGCAGCCGGGCGGGACAATGAGAAGGCTCCCGAGGCTCCCTAGTATGCTATTTCCAGCTTATTGGCAATCGAACCCTCCACTAGCAGCGATCCATGTGTTGGTGCGGTCGGTGGCACTGAAGCGGTAGCGAGCAGCGACAGCGAGACAGCCGTCTGGCCTGACACCTCCTTCCCCACATCTCGTTTCTCCTTGTTAGGTCGCTCTATCACGCTCTGGCCTTATCACCCGACCTTCTCCTTTCATCATTCTTTCGAATGTCTCTCTTCTTCTGAAAATCGCTCCAGCAACAGTCATTCGTGATCTTGGAGCGACTGGACCTTTGCGCAGATACGGCGCCTCACCAAATCGCCTCCTCCGCAAGTCGGCGCCACACCCTCCATCCCTGTTACCGCCGGTGATCCTGGGGATTGACCGCCGCTCAGCTACATGCCCGTTTTCAACGCCGAGTGAACCCGCAAGACTGCTGCGCATTGCACGCGACGTACACTACGGCTTGGAGTCCAGATTCTTTCGGGTCCGGTCCGTTGACCTGCGCGAGGAATTGACGGCAGTCCTCAACCACACCCCTCTCAGCGTCTACACAGCCCATTTGCACCTCACCTGTTCCTAAATTTGGCCAGCGAGCCTTGAACGTTGCAACCATCGTCGTCGTACGCAAGCGACCAAACTCGCGCAGCTTTCGTCGATCGCTCTGCTGCGCTTAATTTCTACGTTACTTAAAATCTAATTTTGAAGATGGCTCAAAACGGGTACGTTGTCAGCATTCTTCCTCTCCCAGTCATCCAGCAAGGTCTGCGATGCAGGCTCAGGCGGGGGAGAGGGGCTCTCTCTCCGCTCAATGCGCCAGACTTTCCCCGTGTGTTCCTGCTAATCTAGGCGACTCTCACTACCGAACAATATCGCCAGTTGAATGGCCCAGGTTGGGGCGGAAGTTGCCTGGTATCACGTTGCTAGGGTTGAAGCGAGGGCGCCATATCCTGAGCCACTCAGACTTGCAGTAGATGTGCCACGGGAGCTGCGATAGGGTTTTCCTAAAAGAAAGTATTCATAACTAATACTCCGTTGCAGTATGTATTCCTCGGGCTCGTTCATGAACCCTGGCCCGGCGCCCCGACCTCCTACCGACCGACCGCGATTGAATCTCACTCCCAACACAAATCTTCCGGGAAGTATGGCCAACATGGCCATCTCCCCAATCCGCAGCACAGCAACATCCACCTACACCGGTTCTACCATCTCTCTTCCGATCGCTCGACAACAGTCTAACAATACCGATGGCTTAGGAGGAGTCGCGGTGAAGAAGGAAGGCTGGGCTTCGGTCAAAGAGAACAAGAACTTCATTCAACCCTGGAAGCAAAAGTATTTGATACTTCGCAAAGAATCTCTAGATTTCCACAAGACCGAAGGTGGCAAGGTCTCGTATACGCTCTATCTAAGGGACGTTGTCAACGTGGGTCGGGTTGAGTCTGCGGGTACTATCTTTGAGATCAAAAGGAAGCCGGATGGCTCATCTAATAGTCCCGGTGATGACGATGGCACCACCAAAACCCTCCAGATCAAAGTGAAGAGCGACGATGATCTATACGAGTGGATCGATTTCATATATGGCGCTTGCCCCGGCATGGGCGGCGTCAGCAACCCAACCAACTTCTCCCACGCAGTCCATGTTGGATTCGATCCCCAAACCGGAGAGTTTGTAGGACTCCCACCCGAGTGGTCGAAGCTCCTCAACTCTTCCGCTATTACCAAGGAGGACTATGAGCGCAACCCACAGGCCGTCTTTGAGGTTCTTGACTTTTATACTGATCTCGCCAAGAGAGCTGAGAATCCCAACCAGTATCCCAGTTTGACTCCTACACCTCCCCCCGGGAGTCAAGGCCAGAAGCAGCTTGGCTATGGTGGCGGTGCATCAGTGGCGCCTCCACGGCCAGCTCCTCCTCCGGCCTCTCAGCGTCCAGGCTACAACCCAAGTCCTCCTTCGTCTAACTCACAACTTCCAAGACGTCCTACTATGGAGCAGCAGCAGCAGCAGCAGCAGCAGCAGCAGCAACAGCGCCAGCAAATGCAGGCCATGTCACAGAACTATATATCCCAAGACGCATTGAGAGAAGAGCAACGGAAGAAACAACTAGAGGCTCAGCGACAACGGGAACGTGAGATTGAGGAGCAGAATCGCCGGGACCTTGAAGCCTACAACGCTGCCATCCCTAAGACCAAGGTACCCTTGGCTCAACAGGAGATTGGCGGTTACGGTAGCGCATCGGCTCCATCTCCACAGCCGGATCGCTTCAATCCGTCAAGAGCAGCACCTCCCGCTCCTAAAGCCTCTCCACAGCAAGTCAACGGCCTCCGTGCCCAGCGCCCTGCCCCGTCGCCCCCGACTGCTGGGTCATCTCGGCCTCCAATGTCTACTCAGCAAAGCTCCAACAACCTCAGAGATCAGTCGCAAAGAACACCCAGAAATGACAGCCCTCCAACTGGTCACGCTAACGCTCCTCGATATGCCAATAACAATCAAGCATCCCAACCTCGACAGCCTCAGCAGCAAGCTCAGGCGACCCGACTACCAGCGTCTGTCAAGCCTCTCAACGTAGCACCTAAACCTAGCCAGCCTCATCCAACACCCGATAGCGTAAAAGCTGCCGAGGCTGCTTTAACGGCCAAACCATCGGCTTCTGAACGGAAGCAGGATGTTCGTATGTCTACTATGACAGAGAACGAGGTTATGGTCAAGCTTAAGGAAGCAGTCTCGAAGGATGATCCCAATATTTCATATTCCAAGCAAAAGAAGATTGGTCAAGGAGCCTCCGGATCGGTTTACGTCGCCAAGATTAAGGAGACTGCTGTAGGTGTTGCTCGCGACATTCTTCGCCAGCATGGCCCACGCGCTCAGGTTGCCATTAAGCAAATGGATCTTGCGCACCAACCCCGCAAAGAGCTGATTGTAAATGAAATCATGGTCATGAAGGACAGCCGGCATCGAAACATCGTCAACTTTTT
The DNA here is from genome assembly GCA_024112705.1 of Microcera coccophila. NCBI lineage: Eukaryota > Fungi > Ascomycota > Sordariomycetes > Hypocreales > Nectriaceae > Microcera > Microcera coccophila. The sequence continues at coordinate 35,253 of JAMYIC010000577.1, forward strand.
GGATGCTTTCTTGCGTAATAATAACGCGGAGCTCTGGGTTGTGATGGAGTATATGGAGGGCGGTGCTCTGACCGACGTTATCGACAACAATCCGTCTATCTCAGAAGAGCAGATCTCCACCATCTGCCACGAGGTGAGTCTCTTTCTCGCCTTAAATTTACTGCACCATCAAGTTGACATCAATCGTAGACCTGCCGCGGCCTGCAACATCTCCACGCTCAGAGTATCATTCACCGAGACATCAAGAGTGACAATGTTCTCCTGGACGCTCGCGGCAACGTCAAGATTAGTACGTATACTGAATCACGAATGAATCTCGTGACGCTGACTATTCGTAGCCGATTTCGGATTCTGCGCGAAGCTTACGGAGACGAAGTCTAAGCGAGCAACCATGGTCGGCACTCCTTACTGGATGGCTCCGGAGGTTGTGAAGCAGAAAGAATACGGACCGAAGGTCGACATCTGGTCCCTAGGTATCATGGCCATTGAGATGATCGAATCCGAGCCTCCTTATCTCAACGAGGAGCCTCTAAAGGCTCTTTACCTCATCGCCACGAACGGAACACCACGTCTCAAGAAGCCGGAGAAGCTGAGCAAAGAGCTCAAAGCATTCCTCTCGGTCTGTCTATGTGTGGACGTCAAGAGCCGAGCTTCGGCAGATGAGCTTCTCGCTCACGACTTCTTGCGGCATGGATGCCCACTAGGCACCTTGGCCGATCTATTGGCCTTTAAGAAGCATTCTAAATAAGAGATGTCTCAAGCATCTCAAAGGACGTTACCCAGTAGCTGCACTGTTTTTTTTT
>JAMYIC010000578.1:0-17245 GCA_024112705.1 Microcera coccophila
GGGGGGGGGGGAGGGCGCTCGTGACGCGCAGGGCTGGGACTCGGGGCTATGACTGGACGGTGACGGCAGATTGATGATGGTAGCGTTGACGATTCGAGGCGCCTTGGAGCGGTTTGGGGGATCTGGAGAATTCCGCGGATGACCAGAGATGGCCGTCGAGTAATGTCATCACGAGAAGTATACAAAGCCCGATGCATCCATCATCATCATCTCTTGCTTGATCTTGTTTGCAAACTAGTCTGTATCCCCTGTTCTTGTCTCGCCGCAAGGGTTTCGTCATTTGTCCAGGCTAGCCCTGCTCCTCCCACCGATTCAGGTTGTTTCGTTTTCCTCTGTGCCCAAGCCCACTATAAACCCCTGGAGGAGGGCATAGACTAACCTTGGCGGCTGAAAAGGAACAGCTCGGCACAGCAGAGGTACCTAATTGAAATGGCCCAAAACACGTCCAAATCTCCCAAGGTAAATCACGACTGTAGCCGCAATGCTCACCGAAATAATACATGAATTAAACAGGATCACCTGAGATACCTAAATTCCCTGATCGCTCACTTGGACGATCCATTTCGGCTCTCCGAATTCTATTTTTGCATGGTGTCAATTTGGGCGTGCCGTATTCTTTTGTCAGCTGCGGGGGGGTACCTGCTGGATTTTGCCCTCTGCCCATCTCCCTCATTGAGTTCACCATGTCCGGATAAGTTGTCGATAATCCCCTATTTCCGGCCTTACCGATCCCAAACCGGCCTTGATCGACCCCCCCCGATTCTGATGCCGTCGAGAAGATGGATTACCATCCAGACCAGCTGCCCCCGGAATCGCCGCCGTTCTTCCAGGATCTGACCGGAGATGGCTGGGTGCCCATGTACCGCCATGGATGCACCTTTGCCACCCCATACTTTACGGATATCATGATGAACCTGGTCAGGAACCCGAACCTCAACTCGAAATGGTTGTTTCGCGCAGACATCATTTTCGATGACCGGCCAGAGGACGAGGTCCCAGGCGATCAAGTTCCCCGACCCGCCACAAGGGAGTTTCGTGACTACGTTTGCCAGAGGACCATTGTCCGCACTTTGGTTCCCCGTAACACCCGCAGGGATGCGCCGCTCAATCAGACTTGCGGCTTCTACCAGTCGGCTCGGGGCCCAGGCGCGTTGAAATCGCTTGTCATCTACACCCCCCACGCCGACTCTTCTGAAGCACTACCCTTCTACCACCCCCAAGTCAGGGGCATAGCACACCTGCATGAATGGGATGCCTCGACCAGTACCGGCACCATCTCTGTCCACTTTTTACCCTTCTCCAACGCAGATGCAAGTGATCAGAAACTGCAGCGGATAGCGTACCATTTGCTGGAGATCCTCAACAAGCATGGCCACAGCAGCGCTGCTGGCTACGTCAAGAGGGTTCGTCACGACGTCGTTGTGCCTCAGCGGGCGTCTCAAAACCTCTACTCTGAGCTGAAGAACAGGTACGCGGCAAGTCTCGTCCACACATGGGCCGAAGCCACCGATCCGTCCAAACACGTTTTCGAGGACCTTGGCATTGCTGCGTTCCTCATCGAGCTTTGGAAAGACATGTACAAAGACCAGGAGTTTCCGGGATTTGTTGACATTGGCTGTGGCAACGGTCTTCTCGTTTACATCTTGATCAAAGAAGGGTACCGCGGTTGGGGGTTTGATGCTCGCGCCCGCAAGTCTTGGGCGAGCTATAACCTGCCATCGGCCCTGTCGCCTTCAGGCAACTCTCTCGAGACACGTTTGCTATTACCGAGTGTCGTGCCAAGTGGTGACATGGACGAAGAACAACACGGCAGGATTGGTCCAGATGGTATTCAGGATGGAACCTTTCCCCGGGGGACCTTCATCATCTCGAACCATGCCGACGAGCTTACGCCTTGGACCCCCATCCTGGCTACCATCTCAGAATGCCCCTTCATTGCGATACCCTGCTGCAGCCACAATCTCACCGGTGAACGGTATCGGCATCCCCCACCTCGCGATAGGTCCAAAGGCCATTCGACCTTTGCATCTCTTGTTGATTGGGTCATGAGAATCGCCGAAGATTGCGGGTGGGAGGTCGAGACGGAGATATTGAGAATTCCAAGTACCAGAAATACTGGACTGCTAGGACGCAGACGAACCACTGGAGCTAGCGAGGTGAACATTGACGCCATACTCCAAAAATATGGAGGCGTCGCGGGTTATTACGAAAACGTCGCGAAGCTACTCAGATCGGCTCCGCAAGGACATTAATCCAGACCTGGCATTGGCAGGTCTATCCCGAAGCCTGGCAGCTCGCTCACGAAACGCATCCGGACCTTGAGGTTTGTCTCCGCTCCTGTTGCCTCTCCTACGTCTGTTTCCCTTTTGGCTGCGAGAACAAAGTCGTGCTTGAGCAGCCAAGATCCTTCTCGAACGCCGTACTTGTCTGCAGTCCTCGCATCGACTTTGCCCAAGTCGACTACCAGACTCTCTTTCGCTCGAAACGCCGACGGTAAGGCTTCTCCTTGATCACGCATGTGCACTGCTCTGAAGGAAAATTAGCCAAGGGGGCAGAGTTCCAAAGAATACCAGGCTGCAAACCTGATCAGCCGATGGAAGCCTGTTTTCTCAACCGTAAAGCACATATGCGCTGGTGCTGAGCAATCCCCGCTGAGCATGTGCTGCAGCTTCCCAACAGGACCGTCGTCGGGGATAGGATGGCTCGCGGGCTTGAGAGCCTTAAACCAGAACTTCCCATCTGCGTCGCTCTTCAGAACGCACCGCTCGCTCGTGTCCTTGCGGTCTCCTGACTGCACATCAGGGGTTATCGGAACCGTTTCCCATATGTCAACTTTGGCGTCTTTGACGGGATTTCCGTTTGAGTCTTTGACAGAGCAGACAACGAGAAGCGGCTCGCCACCCAAGTTTGAGAATGCGGCTGCTCCATTAGGTGACAACGGCGCACTCCCAGAAGGAGAGAATCTGGGAAGGGCCTCAGCAGCGCTGGAGGATTGCGTCGGGCGATTGATCATGGCAACGAGTACTGAAAGACCGAGGATATCAGATAAAGCAACAAACTCCTGGCCTTTGATCAGTATCACCTCACCGATTGAAGGAACATATCCCCTGCGCTCGACTGACATTCTTCGTCCCGGTGCTCTCCTTTCCACACTCGACCAAGAAGTTCATCGCAATCACCCACTCCTCCGTAGTCAATCCCGTCTCCCGCGCAAAGTCGTGCAAATGCATTGCCAGCCGGTTCATCAGATATGCAGGTCGACCGTCCTCGTCTTGCGGGCTCACGCGGATGGTGTTTACAGCAGTGTCGTCGGCACCCAAAGTGAGAGTAGGTGGTTCTGGTTCAATACGGATGTCGGTTGTTCTCGGTAGCCGAGCAGCTTGGGCAGCCTTCTGAGAGGCCGAAAGGGCCAAGGCAATAGGATTCATGGCTGGATGCTTTTGCGTGAAAGGACAAATGCCAGGTCGGGGTTGATGCGGATACTCGAGATTTATTCTGTTGCCGAGCGTTCAACTTGTCACACACACATACACATACATACATCACAGTGCAGGATGGCTTTCGTAATCGTGCTTCGACTCGGCAAATCTTGCCATTGTCAACTGAGGCATCATGCCATTCTCCATTTATGCATGCACGTCCGCATGGATCCATGGAACCTTGACAATCATCCACTTCGCAGCACACCTCGACGATCTCCCGGTGCCGGCAAGTGGGGACGGCGGCACTGTGACATGACCCAACCCCGGATTCCACGGCAGATGCCTCGGCAAGGGTTTCCTTCTCCCACGACTAGTTTCGGGCTGATTTACTTGGGAGCTTCTAGTTCAGAGATCAGCCACGCGCGTTGCTCTTGTGAGGGGAGGAGATTGATTCATTTCCGTTTGGCGGATCGAAAACCAAGCCGACAGGGGAGACAAAAACCACCCTCTAAATAAAGATCAATGGCTAGAAAAACAAAACACAGTTAAAGAAGAAGAAGAAGAAGAAGAAGAAGAAGAAGAGCCAGCGTGAATTGAGTTGTACCATGTAACCCGATCCCGAGCGCAGCCGGCCATTTCCGCCCCTACGAGTTGTGTTGCTGAGCGACCGCTCCCTTTCGCCTCGATGTCTCCCATGATGGAACGAAAAACTCTTCCGTCCTCAACGAGATGGTTGATGCCAGATGTTTTGATCATCAAAGGCAGATGGTTCTTGTGCGTACGAATACTAGATATCCGTGCCTCGTATCTTGAGTCACGTGGGCCATCATTCCACTCCCCTCCCCCCCATTCCGCCTCCAATAGGAAATGGTGATAACGAAGAGATCAAGACGGGGGGCAAACTTCCGATGCGGGATCCGACAACATCCTTGACGTGTCTTCCATCAGTCAGAAAGCGGCGTTGGCTTCGTTGCTGGTCGCTTGGCACCCAGGGGCAGCGTCGGTAGCTGTTTGCTGTCACGGATTGACGAGGCTCGCCGTACGGAAAAAAGTGTGGCCAGCCTAACCGCCACCGGTCGCTTGCGAGATTCCATTGTCTCCGTCTGGGGCAAATACGCATCTCTCCAATGGTTCGGGACGTTCCTTTTAGAGGTGAACCGTGTCAACGCTGTCCGACATGCTAGTACCCCAAGCGGACTAGCAATGGTCACGATACCGGGGTGCTGACCTGTTCCATCGAGCTACCAGTAGGCTCTTTTCGACTTGGGCACTACAACTGACTAGTCGCTTAGACGGACGCCAAAACATCTACAAGTTCTTTAAACTAGTTCACAGGCGGGTGGCGTACACAATGATGCGGTAGTGCGAACGAGATCAATGAAGACTAGAATTGTCTGGAACAACCTACATAACTGGGTTAACCAGTCATCAAAAAATAAAATAAAAACCATTACATCCAACACGAGTATCTGCAATATGTTATCCAAAAATCCATCCATCTAACAAGCGAACATCTACTATCTGATTCCGACCGGTTCCGTGTTTCCCTGTCTTGTTAGATCCTTCTCTTGATAACCATTTCCTGATGCCAAACTCCCATCGCCTCATCAAAACCCCTTGGCGCTGTTGTACAGCACAGTTCGTGGGTTGAGTGTGCCTTGATCCTTCTCCACGCCTAGCAACATTTATCCGTCTAGTGCCACATCGCCTTGACTAGCTCCTGTGGCCTGAAGCCTTGTTCTGGTCATGGCTGAGTTACTCTGTTCCAGTTGTCTCTGACTCCTCAGCCTTGTTAAACTTTTCAAGCCCATCGGACAATGTTATCACATCTCTTGGCTTGTTGTTGATGATTTCAATTTCTCCAAGCTGCTTGATTTTCTCTATCAACTCCTCCACAGTGTACATGGGCATAGATTTGTTTGATGGCAGTCCACGGCGATTACAGCCCGTGCAATAGGAGACCCAGTCAGCAAGCTGAACGAAAGGCTTGAGAAGTGGCACTTTAACGGCAGACAGGATTCGTTGAGCCTCTTCCAGGGCGTTGAGTGGTTGCTCCGCAAGAAGCGAGTATTCTAGTTTCGTCAGGTTCGTCTCCTCTGGGCTTCGTGCTGCCATGTTCATTCCAAGCGGTACAGTGACCTTGGACGGTAGAGGTTTGCGGGGCGCCTCGACGACGTCGCTGCTGAGGTTGTACATGCCTAGCTGAGTCCCAGGAGACTGTCCAGGACCTGAAAGGCTGCACGACGTACAGACACGGTCGCCGGTGAGGAGGCGGAGTCGGTCACCGAAGTGATCGCATTTGTGGCATCTGCTCGAGCAAAGGGCTATACAGAGGGTCCTGCAATCATAGCCATCTGCTCCGGCGCGGACGATAGCGGGAACAAGTGCACGGTATCCTCGGGCTATCGCGCGATATTGGTACAATGATTCAATGCAGGACTTGGCACGGCTGTTGACGCGCCGCATGACAGTCATGGATGGAATGTCTAGGAGAAGAAGTACCATCGTCAAGACTTCGACGGAGAGCTTCTCCAAGAGACCGATAGAGGACAGCGACGGCCCAAACCAACATTTGATCAGGTACGGCTGGTAGCCGAAGAGAGGAGACTGGTCTGGAGTTGGGCTCATGTTGTTGCGAGGTGGCACAGATTGAATGACGCAGGAGAAGAACGGAGAGAGGGGAATTAAAGGGAGAGGAAGAGAAGAGGGATAGAGAGAGAGACATAGAGAGACAAAGAGAGAGAGAGAGGAAATGCACTGGGAAATGAAATGGGAGCTGAGGGCGAGGGGGGCCAGAAACTGGTCACGTGATTGCCACAGGCTCAACCATCTCGAGATGCACATTCATTAGCGGCGTGACATCCCAATGATGGCTCGTGTTACGGAAGCAACACCACCATACACTCCACGAGGCTTCTTTCTCATAGTCATGTCGAGCAAACATGTCGCTCATTGTCATTTCTCGACCCTTATTTCGCTCCTCCTCTCCAGGGTATGGTTTACGGCACCAGGGATGTCTCCCCATGTCCGGGCAGTTCGCCAAGAGGGCCAAGAGACCACCCCAGCCATCCGATTCTCGATCTCGATACCGTGGGTGGGTCATTTCGGAAAACAGGTCGTGGATCGGATCGTGGTACCATACAGCCCACGGGGATAACAAATGTCAGCTCACGTATAAGCCCCCGCGGATCAGTATAAAGTCACGCTACTTATCATTAGGCTGAATATCAGCTGTAGTTGAGGTATATATACTTTTTTCATAACTATGAATCTAAAAACTGGATCATAAACAAGGATCCCATCTCCGTATTCCGCCGTGCCGAGTTGCAATGGAAACCTGCGGAATTTAACCTTTGTTATCCCCCGTGGGCTGTTGCCAGCGTCATTTCGATCAACACACCATGAGCCATTATTCCTCCTCCGCCTCCGCCTCCCCCCCGACGCTACGAAACCGACCCCCCCTGTCAGGGCAGCGGTGACAGGCGCCCCAAAGTGACGCCAATCCCTCGGAGCTTATCGTTAAAATCGACCGCCAGCCGCCGATCCTTTAGCGGCTGCCGCCCGGCGCGACGCTACCGCGCTTCGGGCTTCCAAAAGTTCTAGACCTTTTCCCCCCGTCGATGAAACCTGCTTTTCTTCTGCCACGACGACAATCCCCAGGTCCAAGGACGAGCACGAGGACCTCTTCTCTCGTTAACCACTCCGCCATTCCCTCCTCCATCTACCCACGTCGCTTTCGACTCTCGGTCTGTGCCACCACGATCCGCCCCCTCCCCCCGCGTCTTTCCCGACCCCCCTCATCGATTGCGGCATCCGAAAGTTCCGTCAAAAGGATTTTGCGATCCGAGACGCCAGCATAGCGCAAAACGTCCCCGGACCGCCTCCATGTCTACTACATACCGTGCTGCACTGCACCTCGACGCCCCGATTCGAAACTCCTCTGCCGTCCTGGGATCGAGATAAAAATCGCCCAGACGATAACGGCTGTCGCGCTGCACGGCGTTGACTTGGGCGGCGCCGCCCGCCATCCCGGCTTTGCCTTCAGTAGTCCGACCTCCTTTCCCGTGCGAATCCCGCCGCCATGCTGGACCGAAAGCCGTGGCGAGGGCTGCTCCTCCTCTTGGCCTTTGCCAGCTTCTTTTCCGCCGTCGTCGCGCGAGAACCCGTCTACATCAACGGAACCGACTTCGATGGCGTTACGCGAGCTCTCGACGTCAGTCGCAAGCCGGCCATCTATACGGGTGATTTCGGCGACTGCTTGGCGGCGAGCATGCTCAACGTCACCAAGTTCGATGCTGCGTATTATCGCGATAACATGACGGTGCTATTCCATCTCGATGGCGCCAGCAATATCAGGAACGAGTCCATCATGAGTGCGTTGCCCGAATCCCTTTCGTTTCCCCAGGACACACACACATACACACACACACACACAAACTAACCACGTTGCAGTACATCTATCCATCGAGACGTATGGCAAGAACAGGTTCAACGCGACCTACGATCCCTGCAGAGAGAACATCACGAGCCTCTGCCCCCTGACCGCCGACAAGCCCATCCAAGCCTTTGCTGTCATCCCCATTACGTCCGCGGACATCCAGGAGATGCCGTCCATCGCCCTGGGAATCCCCGACCTCGAGGGATTCGCGCGCATCCAGATTTTTGCCAACTCGACCCAGACGCAGATCGGTTGCTTCCAAGCCGTCTTGGTAAATGGCCAAAGCTTTTCGCAGCCAAAGGTCATCGGCTCTCTGCTGGGAGGATTCGTCTTCTTGGCCGCCCTTGCGTCTGCCGCGACATCTATATACGGCGTCCAGCTTCCGCACGCCCGGATGCATTATGCCCATTCGTTCTCGGTGCTCGTCGTCTTTGAGACCTTCCAGTCCATCTATCTCTCCGGCGCCCTGAACCTCGATTGGCCTGGCATCTTACCGGCGTGGTGGAGTAACTTTGCCTGGACTGCGGGCATCTTCGGAAGCAATGCCATGATCGACGGTATCGCCCATTGGGCAGGGATTCGGGGCAACGCCAGCCACGTCGGAGGAGCGGGATCAGTCGTAATCAACAACGGCGGCGGCCTCACCGAGCAGATTTACAAACGAACACCGTGGCTGGCCTCGGGCCCCGAGGAGGGTCCAACCGCGCATCCCCTTTTGCGCCGCGCCGAGTACAACGCCAGCAACCCCTACGACTACACCTGGGGAGGGCACCCCTCGCGGCCCGGCTTGCCAACACCGGGTGACCTGAGGGGATTTGCGGGTACGCTATCGGTGAGCAACGTGCCTCTGAAGGAGGCATTCGTCCTCGCACTCATCTGGCTGTTGGTCGTCGTGGCCTTTGTCGTCTTTTGCATGTGGATCGTAAAGTTTATTTTGAGCTTATGCATCAAGCAAAGGTATGTCAAGGCCGACGGTTTTGACCACTTCCGCACGCACCACGTGTCCTACCTGTGGATGGCCTTTGAGCGGACAATCTTCGTTGCCTTCTTCGGCATGAGCACACTCTGCCTGGTTCAACTCTCCATCAGCAATTCGCCGGCAGGGCCAAACGCAATTGCTGCCATCGTCTTCGTGTTCTTCGTCTGCTTCATGGGCGTCAACGCTTACCTCGCGTGCCGAGCGAGGGCGCGGGATGGAAAATATGAGGTCGTCAGTGATGTGATACGTGTCGAAGCGGGCAAGATATTCAAAACAGTCCCCTTCGTTGCCATGACATGGGAGAGTGCGATTGGGGAGGAAGAGCAAGCAGAGAAGCCTCGACTCTTCGGCACATGGCGATTCTTCCGCATCAAGTTTACTCCCAACGACCCGAACCGGCCGAAGGTGGACCACGATCTGAAGTTCATCGGTAGATGGGGCTGGCTCTGGGCGCGGTATCGCCGTACGCGATGGTGGTTCTTCTGCGTATACCTCACCTATCAACTAGTCCGAGCGTGCTTTATTGGAGGCGGTTCAAGCTCACCGTTGGCTCAAGTGTTTGGACTCTTCCTCACCGAGATCGTTGCGTTTACGCTGTTTGTCAAGATGAATCCTTTTGAAGGAGCCCGCAACACTACCGCAGCCGTGTGGCTCTTGTCGATATCCAAGATCATCACGGCGGGCCTCTCGATTGCTTTCCTACCGACTTTTGAAGTCAGCCGCATCGCCACCACCGCCATCGGCATCATCATCATGGTCGTGCAGGCGTTTCTCGTCCTTGCCATCCTCGTCCTCACCACGATCGGATTGGCATCGACCTGGATGAGCTGCTCCCGAAACCGGGAAGACTTTCCTGAAGTGGTGGAGGACCTGCGTATCCGCTACTTCCAGCACATGGAGAAGAGCGCAGGGTTCCCGACGAGGTCCACGAGCTCGGAAGAGAAGGGGAAGGAAAATGCGCTCGCAGAGCTGCAGGAACTCTCTCAGACGTGGTTCAACTCGAGGGATGTTCGACGCGTCAGCCACGCCGATGCAATCTCGCCCGCGCAACGCTCGTCGTCGGGGACGAACAGCCCCATGCCGCCTCCCAAAGCCAGGAGTCGGGCAAACAGCGCCAGCTCGCGCTATTCCGTCAACAGTCTGCCTCGCAGTGGCCGCGCTCATCGTGCTTCCTGGACCGCCAAGGACTTTTCCGAGTGGGACGCCGAGATGAATCGAGGAGACCAAGCCCGCCTGAGCCATGTGCGGAACACGTCCATGAGGAGAGAGGTGCACAAGCTCCAGGCCAGCCGACCGATGACGCCAACCAGAGAGTCTGCCGAGTTTCCTCGCATCGATGACGTATCCAGGAACAAGACTGCCGTTGAGCTCAACGAGATTGCCGAGGCGGGAGAGTCGTCGGCCATGGCCGGATCGTCGAATGACAATTATTTCTCCATTAAATCGCCAGTAGAGAAACTTGAAGAAGAAGAGACACCGAATCTGCGTCCTGACACAGTCGACTCGACGACCAAGGAAGACGGCAGCAAATAACGAGGGCATATCCGGGACGAAAGTTGGTAAATGATGGGCCAAATATCTGCTTTTCGCGTCCTCAAGCTTGCTTTCAGATACCCACAACGATTCTGCACATCTCATCTCCCATCCGAACGGCCACATCACGTTGGCTCGATTCAATATCAAATGATTTCTAGGGTTTGATTGGTTTTCCTTGCATAGCTTCCGGTTCACGATTTAGAAAAGGCATTGGCGTTTCGCTTTGACAGTTCGGCTTGGCCCATGTTTGCCGGCGAAAGACGAGAGGATACGAACTCCGTGTACATAGCGTATCCTAGTCTCAAGAGTACATTGATATGTGAACATGAACAGGACGGGACCAGCCAGCACGCAATAAGGGCAGACGTAGATGGGAATACTAATAACGAACGAGTTTTAAGATTTTCGGGCACCATGACGCTGAAGCAACTGACATTGAATGCCCTCCAATATCCAACAACAACAACAGCAACAAAAAAAAAGCATACAGTAGATTCGCAATTAGGAAAACTAAATTATCCACACAAGACTTGACAAAAAAGAAAAAGAAAGCAAGGAAAAACAAACCAAAAAACGACTTGATACCTCATCCACCAAATCTACCGTGTCGACCGCGTCCCCTCGATGCAAGGCCAGTCGGATCTCTCAATCCCGTCCTACTCCTTTGGCCTGCAGTCGGCTGCTCCTTCGCTGGGGCGCCGTGGCCGTCTGGGCTTGTGGCTTCTTGTCGACCGTCTTCTTGTTGACCGCCTTCTTGTCAACCGTCTTCTTGTCGACCGTCTTCTTATCGACCATCTCCTTATTGACTGTCTCCTTGTCGGCTGTCTCCTTATCGACCATCTCCTTATTGACTGTCTTCTTGTCGGCTGTCTTCTTGTCGGCCGTCTTCTTGTCGGCCGTCTTCTTGTCGACCGTCTCCTTGTCGGCTGTCTCCTTGTCGGCTGTCTCCTTGTCGGCTGTCTTCTTCAGCCGTTTCGGCGCGCCTCCCTGGTCGTGGACTGGTGTGTCTTTGCGGCGTCGCTTCGTCCTGGGCAGTTGCGGCGCTCGGTCTATCGTTGTGACAAATGGATCCCCAATGTATGTTGCAAATATATCCCTGCGTGTTTCATGCTCGGGCGAAATTGAGATACGGGATGCCTGGGCTGAGTCTTCTTGACGAAGATGGCTGGGTGCAGAGTCGGGTGTACCGTTTGCCGCCTTTCGGGTTCTTGTTTCTTCATCCACTAGTACGATCAGTTCATGCATTTTTCGATCTGTTTCGCGCTGTTCACGACATTTTCCTATGTCGTGTAGTAGATGGCGGATCCGCTGGTCGTCAAGGTTACACAGCCTAAGATACCATTCCACCTCTGCCAGATTTTGCTTTGTCATGGGGAATTTGACCAGCTCTTCATGGCCCCAATGCCTCCCAGGCAGTGTGCCCCATCTCTCAACCCAAATCCCTCGCTTTGTCCAAACCTTCTTGACATGGTGGTACGCGTTGCTGTGAATTGTCGCGGCAAAATCGTCCAAGTTCCAGAGAATGTTTGGCCCGTGTCGGAAATCATCCGCCACTTGATTTACCTGGTACAAGAACTGCTCGAGAGGACGAGAGGCATCCTCGCGTTTCTCGTTCTGGGTGCGCCTGGGGGTGTCTACCCATCCATCACCCAACCGTCTTGTTTCAAGAAGCAGTTTTTCGTGAGGCCAGAGCCACCAGGGTCCTTTGAGGGCTTCCGCCTCGTCGTAAATGCCTTGGTCGATCCACCTGTCCTTGACTATCTCGCGAGCCCGCTTCTTCAGGGCTTCATCAGCGTGGTCATGTTTCCGGTAACAGTCAGGGCTTAGTTCCAAGTGTCGCCTGCCGAACGGTTTCCGCCTGCCTCCATCGGCTTCATCCTGAAGTAGCGCAAGCTCCATATCCACCTGGTCGTTGAATTGGTGCCAAGCACACGACTTCATGCGGGGCGTGTCGAAGCTGAAAGAGCCGCCATCATCAGATGCCATTGTAGGAGTTGTGGGAGTTGTAGGAATTTTGTTGTGTGAGTTGTCGAAGTTGTTGGAGTTGTCGGCGTTGTCGGAGTTATTAGAGTTATCAAAGTTGTTAGAGTTGTCAGAGTTATTAGAGTTGTCGGAGTTGTTAGAGTTGTCGGAGTTGTTAGGGTTGTCGGAGTTGTCAGAGTTATGGGAGTTGTAGGAGTTTTGTCAGTTGTGGAGTTGTGGGACAAAGTTGTGGGAGTTGTGGGAGTTTCGGGAGTTTCGTTAGTTGTGGGAGTTGTGGGAGTTGTAGGAGTTGTGCGAGTTGTGCGAGTTGTGCGAGTTGTGTGAGCTGTGAGAGTCTTGTCAGTTTTGTCAGTTGCCTTTGCCTAGTTTATAGGAATTATGACAGATCAACCTCAGGCTTTTCTTGGAACAAAGAAAACCGGTAGTCTGCATTGCGCATGGAACCTGGTAGAAGCGCTCAGGCACGTTCCCTAAGATTAGTGCCGTTGAAAGAAACGCTTCCAACACAGCCTCTTCACGTACACCTGGGCACACCAACTTGAGGTTCGTATGTTCAAAAGAAATAAACAAGATAAAACTGATGATGTTTCAGAACACGAGTGACCTCTTCCAAAACGAAGCGGTTAGTAGCAGTACAACGCCCATCAATGCGATGTCTCGCGAGAACACCCATCCTTGTAGGCGCCTATTGTTATTAGCGCTGCGGAGTTTGTTCGTGGGTCATCTCTTCTGGTCCGATAGTTAATGCAAATCCTTTGTCTCTCGCATGGCGTCGCCATCCACCAGCGGCCAGAAGAGCCAGTAGCAAAGACTCTGGTATCCGCGCTGCAGCAACAAATGGCATCAGAGGCTCATGAATACGACAACGGACCCAGTTAGTTTGCCTCCTTTCAACCCTGTCATCGTATCTGGCATTCACTCCGGCAGGCTATTGGCACAACCATGTACGAATGCCTCCATGGGGTATATCAGGCCGGCCGCGTGGGCATCTCTTCTCTCTCCTCCTTCTCATCCTCCTCATCCTCATCCTCCTCATCCTTCTTCTCCTTCTCCTTCTCCTTATCCTTCTCCTTATCTTCTCCAGTCTCCACTGCGCCGGAATTGTTCAGCTTTGTCCTGGTCGTGTTCAACCATCATGGTTCTCCAAGCTCAGGACTCCGCCGTCATGATTCTCCCAACTCAGGACCCCGCTGTCCTGTTCTGGCTGCGGCCGCTCAACGAGCTTGCTCGAGCGGTTGTCGCCAACGAGCGCAACAGACATCTTGTCGAGGCAGCGTCAAACCATGTAGGTGTTTTGACAATTCGCCCCAACATGCAGAACGAGTCCGCAACGACTCTGGTGACTTTGGGACGCGAAGGAGCCGATATTCATGTGCCCGGGGCCAACATAGCGAAAATCCAATGCTCGTTCGAGGTGGTGCCAGAAAGCAACGTTGTCATGCTCTACGACAAGTCTTACAACCAAACCACGCAGACCTTCGGCGATTCGGCCATGACGTTTCAACAGGGGCGGGATCCTCGCAAGGTGGCTGTGCAACGACAGCTCAACACCGTGTTTGGCATGGGTGGCGCTCATAAAAACCTTGTCATGTTCGAAATCGTCTGGCATGACAATTCGATCGAGGAGACGATAGTGACCCCACGACAACGTAACGACGGGCAATCCCCTAACGCTCAGCCTGGAGGAAATTCCACAAAGGTTCCCCCTGGACGTCAAATGCAGACCAGAGTTCATGTTGGAGGACCCCAGTTGCCATCGATTCGGTATCGGCTGCAAGTACCCATTGGGAGTGGCGGTTTTGGAGTCGTGTACAAAACCCTAGACGTCGATACCGGGCACTTCATAGCCACAAAGGTGCCCAAGTATCCGCCCAAGATGGCTCGGGAAAAATCGAGGATGCTTCTCAAACGCGAGGTAGAGAATTTTTCTCGAGTCGATCACGTAAGTATGCCTATCCAAACCTAGTCCAAATGCATAGACTAAAGCATGAATGACAGCCACACGTTGTACGGTTTCTTGGAGCAGAAGTCGGATTGGGACTGGACGCAGCGATTCACATGGAACTCCAAGACGGAACTGTGCAATCATTGTTGCCGGGCGAGCCCAAGACCATCACGGGCACGCCAACAGACCCGATGCTGGTTCTTCATCACTGCCTCCAAGCGCTCGACTACCTCGATTCCAAGGGCCTCATTCATCGGGATATTAAACCGGAAAATATCCTCTACACAAAGAGGCAGGGCGAGACTGTCTTTCGGCTCGGGGATTTTGGTCTCAGCAACTACGCTGATTTCGCCAAGACTGATGTGGGAACAACTCGGTACAAGGCCCCCGAGTTCTTTGACCCCAGGCAAGTACAGACGCACAAGTCAGATGTGTGGTCGCTCTTTATCGCGATGTTGTGGATCTTGGACGTGCAAGGATTCAGAGAGCAGATGTTCCAGCCAACATCGTATGGCGAACACATCCAGCTCATCGAGTCCGTGGCGTCGGATCCCATGGTCGCAAATATCCGAAGCATGGGCATCGTGGACCCGAACGATCGTTCTTCTGCTGCACAGATGCTCATCCAGTTGTATGGGGGCGTGGGACTCGCCAACAGACGAGCCAGAGTCCAGGGTCGCATCAACAATGCCTGAACGGCTACCGCCTCTGTCAAAGCACCGGCTCCGGATATCTTGATGGTCTCGGCCCTGGCGCGGCGAACGTCTCGGGACGGGGGTGGGATGGCAGCCAGGGCTCCTTCAGATGATGATGCCGGGCCACTTGGCATCGAAGAATCAATCTCCCCCCCCTTCTTCCGGAGCTCTGATTCCCGCTCGCTGCCTGGCGCAGTTTTCTGGATGGTCGGATGTAGGCGAAGGAGACGATGTGTATTTTCAGTCGAGACGCAATAGAGATAGAATTTGATTTCGAGCTTGTTAGACCGAGGGCCTTTTTCCGCACCCGTGGCTTCCATCGCGACGTTTGATCAAGCAGAGGGCCAAGAGAACGTGGCCGCGTTTACAAGATGCTCGAGACCCGCCATCCGCGAATACACTCGAGTTGTCGTTTCCTGAAGGAGCAACATGCTCGGCTTTACCTCCAACTCAGGTCCTGGGGCCCGGGACCTGGAGCCTGGTTGCAGCGGTTGCGGCAAACGGCTGTTTTTACCTGTGAAACGGAGAGAGGCGCTTAGCTCAGATCCGCAGACGTACGGGTTTCCGTTTGGCCGCCGTTTTATATTTCGTTTACGTTTCGTTTACGTTTCGTTTACGCTCCGTTTCCGCCACCCTCAGAACTCCCCCAGGCAAAGACCACCGCAGAGTATTCCTCCGAATGCACCTGTTTCGCGCCGCTTTCACTTGGAACTATGACGATCCTCGCCTCTGTTCATCTCAGTGTTGTCAATCCTCTGCTATTCCATCAACTATAGCATGGGTGGTTTTGGTGTTTGATCAAGAGCTCTCGTTGTGTCTCCAGCGACGAAGGGTTAGGTTCGGTGAACAACGCCGGCTTGAAGAGTCTCCAGCGACGAAGGGCTAGGTTCGGTGAACAACGCCGGCTTGAAGAACCTGGCCGAACAGGATCCCATATAGACGAATGGTATAAAACGTGCCCTTCTCGACAAGCGAGCCCATCACAATCAGTCCTGACATCCATTTCCCAAGACAACCTTCCTACTACCATTTCAACATCAATCATTCCGCCTTTGACCCATTGTTGACCAAAAGCCCAGCAACTACGCAAGTTCTCATCATGCCGCGGGCCCCTCCACACATCCAGCCCCGAAACGACGACAAGCGGGCTTCACAGCCAGGTGGCGTGGCCAAGGACACGTCCATCGACGATATCCCCGACGACACATCCACAGCTTCGTTTCAATCGTTCGTCACGGCCTTCACATCTGCCAAGCCCGGCGAGGCTGACTCGGCAGAGCCACCGGAACAGCCCGGTGCTCGCATTTCCATGACCTCGGAATGGGTTGAGACTACGGGACGCGCCGTCGGTGGTGCGAGTCAGCCGCAAAGCTCCTCGACAGCAAGCGACCCGGCCCATTCCCGGCCCACGGGCAACCACGGCACACAGCTCGCACGAGGGGACGTGAATGTCAAAAAAACGGTCCAACGGCAAACCCACAGACGTATGGCAAAGGAAGCGGGCCCTCCTCGACTACCAGAGCCGGGAGGTTATCAGCGTGTGAAGGAGTGGTACCGCTGGTATGCCAAACAGCAGGAAGCGGGCCTTCCTCCGCCACCAAAGCCGCAAGGTTATCAGCGCGTGAAGGAATGGTACCGTTGGTATGCCAAACAGCAGGAAGCGGGCCTTCCTCCACCACCAGAGCCGCAAGGTTATCGGTGTGTGAAGGAATGGTACCGTTGGTATGCCAGACAGCAAGAAGAGAGAGAACGGCTAAAGAAGGCTGCCGAGGAGACGATCGAATGATGGAAAAGGTCGTTTCTTTCTTTCCATGCGCGGGGATCGACGGGTTCGGGACTCTCTGCTGCCTGGGTCAGAACGAGGAGAAGACATGGGGTTACGATTCGTCGGGAACGAAGCCAACTCATTGATAGACATGTTCGTAGAAGTAAAATGCTGGAATCCAATTGAACTTGCACATGGCGAAGTAGAAATCACAAACACCGATTGCCATCATCATCATCTGTGACATGGCTGAGGGCACAAATTTCTATCGACGACCGCTCCCAAGGAGGAATTCCCCGCCGCAACGACGACGACTGCGGCGGAAGAACTGAGCCAGCAGAAGGGGGTTCGCTTGCTCAGAATGTCGTAGAACTGGTAAGTGTCGAGTCGTCTCAAGGCTCTTCATTCAAGTCACACGAGGAACCGGAGACGAAGACCCGGATTGGACGGATCATCCCTGCGGCTATTTCTCATCCAGAGCA
>JAMYIC010000579.1:0-23368 GCA_024112705.1 Microcera coccophila
TTTTTTTTTGTGTCACTTGACGCAAAAAAACCTCCCTTTGCTGGAGAGTCTTATCTTTATGATTCCGTTTCTGATATATATAAAATTTACCCTGGTCTTGCGTCGCGTACACTCGTGTCGGGCCGCGGCCGCCTTCGAGGTTGGGGATGGTGGCTTCGAGATATAAGAGAATGACTAAGCGCCACACCTTGTGGCGGGAGACCGTGGTGCACCGGGAAAATGTCGGCCAGTGAATTTGGAGCTTTTGATATCGGACGATTGAAGCTTTGTAATAATTAGAAGATTTCTTTCCTTGATTGCGCCAGCACGACTCGGGCACTTTTAGAACCTCTAGCCATGTCGGTATCAATCGCATCCTCAAAGGGGATCCAGGGCATGCTTGCCAAGCAAATCCCTGTGCGACAATGCCAACGTTGCTTCGCTAGCAGCGCGCTCCAACCGAAGCAATTGCGACCAGCTCTTCCCCGATCGCCTATCCAGTCCAGACAGCCCATCACCCAGCGACGAACGAAGTTTAAGACGATCGAGCAGGCCAAGGCCAGATATAGCAATGGGGTATGACACAGGAACACTGGGAGCGAGGGAGTGACGCTGACAAATGGGACAGCCCTTTTCATGGAAGGCCGGGACGCTCTTCGTGCTCACTTGTGGTGCGCTGGTGTGGTATTTCGAGTTCGAGAAGGAACGCATGCAGAGGAAGAGGATAGCGGAGGCATCGAAGGGTGTGGGACGACCAAAGGTTGGAGGCTCGTTCGAGCTGATTGATCAGGATGGGAAGCCCTTCACCAGCGAGATGATGATGGGCAAACACTCTTTGGTGCGTTCGTTCAAGGAGAGCATGCAGCGGATGCTGTCTATCGCTACAACGATTTAATCTGTCACGGGTTGACATGGCTGACGTTGATTTCAGGTCTACTTCGGCTTCACTCGCTGCCCCGACATCTGCCCTGAAGAGCTCGACAAGATGGCCCGCATGCTCGATCTCGTGCAGGAAAAGAACCCTGATGGTTCTCTGCTCCCCATCTTCATTACCTGCGACCCTGCGCGTGACGATCCCAAGGCACTGAAGGAGTACCTGGCTGAGTTCCACCAGAAGTTCATCGGTCTGACGGGCACATACGACCAGATCAAGACCCTTTGCAAGAAGTACCGTGTTTACTTCAGCACGCCTCAAAACGTCAAGCCCGGGCAGGACTACTTGGTGGATCACAGCATTTACTTCTATCTGATGGATCCCGAGGGTGACTTTGTGGAGGCTCTCGGAAGACAGCATTCTCCAGAGCAGGCGGCGCAGATCATCTTGGGACACATGCAGGACTGGAAGCCCAAGAAAAACTAAGAAAATGGCCGACTTGACTGAGGAGATGGGTTCTGCTACGATATAGCAGATGCGGAGGGTCTGTAAAAGTACTGTAACACTGTATCACAAAAATCTCGATAGATGAGGTAGATTTCCCGGCGGTGGTAGCCACTCAATCAATTGTATTATACCGCCTCGGTGCCTGTGTAAATGTGATTTTACAGGTGAGTAAGCGGACAGAGGCCGGGATTGCGCATTCCTTGGCGGGCTAGCACGTTCGTAGATGCGCATCGGTACTGGCGGAGCTCGCCGATAGACTGCTTCCACCATCGGTTCTAGATGGAGTCGCCCGTCCACTGACAGAACCTTGAGTTGAGCAACTTGGAGACGACCTAGCTCCAAAGTCTTTTTCAATCTATATATCAAGCACTAGGAAACCTTGAGGAAACCTTGAGGCATGCGACGCTCAAGCGTAGTCGGCCAGTGCCGGCGTGCTGCGCGTCTCACTTCGACTCGGACTCGGATTCGACCGTTGACCCCCATTGCCACCATCACTGGCTATCAAAGCAGTTTATCTCGTGGCGCGCGAGCGTTCGGCTGTACGGGCCGTTTGGATTTTTTGAAAAATTCTTCAAAGCAGGAGCTGTTGAAGCCAGGCGTGGACCCGAAAAGCCTCCATGACCCAAGCGAAGCGTCACGAAAATTATTCTCTGAGTTCGCATTTGCATTTGAGTAAGTCCCTGCATCTCGATCTAGGCCGACCTATATGTGTATAGTTGTCTCATGAGATTATAGCATAGATGGCGTTCTGTACCAGGGCCGGGACCGGGTAGAGGGTGCTGAGAAGGTTGTCAAGATGATCAGAAGCAACGGCATCCGCTATGTCTTTTTGACAAATGGAGGTGGTGCTTCCGAGGATAAGAAGGCTCGGACCCTCCAAGAGCGCCTTCAGATTCCTGAGCATGAGGACGTCATCCGCGGTAGAATGATCGTATCCCATACGCCCATGAGCGGATGGGACGATGCAATCAAGAACGAACGGACCATCTTCATTACCGGGTCCCATCCCGAGCAGGCACGCCAAATAGCTCTTGAGTGAGGCTCTTTCATCGTGCGAGAATCTCGCATCGCAACTAATGTTTTATAGCTACGGTTTCAAGCGCATCATCACCTCGGGTGATATTTTGGCTGCGTGTCGAGATGTCTTTCCGTTCGACGTCCCTCCAGATGTCCTTGACGGCAAACACCAGCCTCTTCCCGATGGTAAGAGAATACTGAAGCTCGATGACCCTCACACCGATAATGTGCCCGAGGATCTTCTTAAGATTGACCATATCTTCATATGGAACGATCCTCGAGATTGGTCCATAGATACACAAATTATCTACGACCTCCTCATCTCACACAAGGGCTATCTTGGAACCGTATCGCAAAAGAACGGGGATACTGCCCTACCGAACAATGGTTGGCTACAAGACGATCAGCCTGGAGTATGGATATCCAACATGGATCTGCTGTGGAGGACGAACTATCCAATCAACAGATTCGGAACAGGGGCGTTTATGGAAGCTTTGAAGGGAGTTTGGTCATCCGCCACAGGAGGAGCTGAGCTCTCCTACAACGCCCTTGGCAAGCCATCCCAACGTACCTATGAGTACGCCCATGATCGACTCCTCAAGTACTACCATGACATGGCCTGCACTCGCGGCGATGCTCACAATGTCGAGAAATGTCACCCCCTCAAGAGAGTTTACATGATCGGAGACAACCCAGAGAGCGACATCCGAGGCGCCAACGACTTCAACGCCGAAGACGGTACGGAGTGGATTCCGATTCTCGTCAGGACTGGCGTCTGGAGACAGACGATGGCGGAGAAGGAGCCGCGATATAAGCCGGCCGTGATAGTGGATGATGTGGTCGACGCGGTGGTTTGGGCTCTGAACAACGAGGGCATGAAGGCCACGAGAGAGTGGGTGTTGTCGGCGATTTCTCATACCAAGGGCTATGTCAAGGTGCCTGAGATTGAGGGTCAGTCTGGAGGCGAAGAGACCGGAGTGTTCCATCCGAGCGAGACGGAGGCTGCTGGGGCAAAGCTGTAGTCGTCCGTATATAGACATTGGGGTTGGCAATAAAATCAACTAAGCATTAAACAGTGAGACAAATCACTGCACGGTCATTGGTGTATTAGGTCGTATTTGAGAACAGCCCTTGGGTTCTTGTCAGACTTATTGGAATTTCAATAGTCAGATACCCCTGTTTGCCTAGGGACGCTCAGCTGCTGGGCCGTCTCCCATGGTTACCTCCTATCATTGTCTCTGGCCCCCAAGCGGTATTTTTCCAGCAAGTCATTGTACTACGCAGCATGTCTCAGTTCATTTTCCCCCGAAAATGACCGAAGGATGTCAACCTGTCATCATCGATGGAGCTGAAAGCTTGGCAGCGGTGAGGGCGGGAGATCTGAGGCGAGATTTGACATGCGAGCCATTACTCGAAAAGGTTACCGAGGAAGTCCCGGGGTCTAGCGCATTGGCTGCTGTCCGTCCAAGGGGCTGGGGGCGGGGGGCACAGTAGCTGCACCAGCATGGGCTTTCGGTGATGGTTTCTAGAGGCTCGGTGGGCGTCGAACGAGCTGACAGGCGGTCGTATTCCCACCTACATACATACATACATACATACATACATACATAAAAGAAGAATTCTACCCAGGGGGTACCTCCGTCCTTGTGACCCCCGAATTCTGATGCACATTTTGGCCACTCAACGAATTTTTGCCTCCCCCTCTCCTCCTCCCGCTAGGAACAATTACTTCTTTCTTTTTTCTCTCTTTCTCTCTCATCATATCTTTCACCGACTTCCTCCAGCTTCGTTATCTGCACCGTGCCGCCGACTTCCCCTTGAAATCGTATCACATGCCCCCCCTAAGCCTTAGCGGCTAGAGAGGCACTAGGCACCCTAATCGGACCCCACCCTCCCGCTGTTAAGCGCAGCTCCTCCCTCCCTCCCCTCCCCTCAGATTTCTGGAATTTGGTGGGGGAATTAATCGAACTTCCCCTTCTTGCTTTCTTGCATTCGACTTCCTGCAATCCAGTTCACCCAGCGAACCCGTTACATCCTCCCTTCCTCGCGCCTTGCATACGAAGAGTTTCCACTGGGTTTCCCCGACTGCTACCCTGGTACAGCGAGCAACCATGTCTTCGGCCTCTGCTCCCCCGAGCAAGGAAGCTCCCCTATCTGCTCTTCGATCCGCCTTGAAGGGCGGCGATGAAGAAGGTGATCGCTCGTCTCCTTCTCTCAAAGGTACGTTCTTTAGAATGATGTCGTGCGATGTCTCATCGGTTCCTTGTTCACGGCGGTGCGCTAGTGTCTAACCTGGAAATACATGTCGCAAAATGACGAGAGTTTGTATGGTGGGCTGTCGGGCAGGGAGCTTGATCTTCCATGGCCCCCATACCTGGGTGGACCATAACAATCGCATCGTCATGTCCTTTCCTTTTCATGTCGTCAAGTGTTCATCTTGTCACGCTGGTCGCCCTGAATCTCTCTCTCTCTCTCTCTTGTGTCCTGCCAAACACTCTCGAGCACGCCATTGACAACGACATTGTGCATGTAACTCCATTAGTTCTTCAAAGTAGTCACTTACATGGATACAGCTGTCCAAATTGCGGAGCCAGAGTCCGAGACTCAGATTGATGATGACTCCCAACCCATGAAGCAGTTTCCTGCAGGCCTGGGACGACGACTGAGTGGCAAACTCCTGCCTTCGCAGCTACCAAACTCTTCCTCCCGCTCCTCCCTGAGTGAATCTTCCATTTCTGCCAGACCTGCTGGTGGCGAGGACGCGTCTCAGCTCTCGCCTAGCGCCCCAGCCCAGTCTCCTCGCCCCCATAGCCATCATCGTCAATATTACAGCGAAAAGCTGCTGGCTCAGGTTGGAGATTGGCTGGAGCACGAGCGACGTAAGGCGAGTGGCAGGAAGAAGAATAGGACTGGCCACAAGTCTAGGTCTCCCCCCAAGGCGCACAAAGAGCGTGGCCCAAGCCAGGACGGCAACCAGGGAGCTGAACCGCCAAACGGCCGGCCTAGAGCTGATTCTGTCGACTCTGAATCGAGTGACGTCTCCTTCGACAGACTGCAACATATCTTGGAAGAATCCATGGCTCATCTGGGCATGAGCTCGATCCCCAACTTTAGCCCCCGGCCCGGTCGCAAGCACAGAAGAGTTTCGTCGCGAGGGTCGCTGCATCGCGCTTCTTCCGATACCGACTACGCTGATGGCGATGTTGTCGTCCCTAGCTGCGATGTGTATCTCGATAACTCCAAAGCGATGAGCTTCACTGGTGGTAATGCTAGCACGGATGATGTGACCTTAACGTCGGATAGCAAGGCTGACAAGGAGCGAGAGGCTTGGGTGACGTTCAAGAACGACGTCATTCGGATTGCGCACACCCTTCGACTGAAGAATTGGCGCCGGGTACCTCTGGAAGCTGGAGATCGAATCTCGATCGAACGTCTCAGCGGCGCTCTCACCAATGCTGTGTATGTGGTCTCTCCCCCAACAGATCTCCCCGAGGCCGAGAGCAAGCGACCCCCGCCAAAACTCTTGCTCCGCATCTACGGCCCCCAAGCTCCTATCGACCGAGAGAACGAGTTGTTGGTGCTGAAGCGACTGGCGCGAAAGAAGATTGGACCGCGACTTCTGGGAACCTTTCAAAATGGCCGTTTTGAGCAATTCTTCAACGCCCTTCCTCTGACTCCGGCGGATCTTCGTGAGCCGGATACCATGAAGCAAATCGCTAAGCGAATGCGGGAGCTCCACGAGGGCATTGACTTGCTGCCACACGAGATATCAGGGGGACCTTCGGTCTGGAAAAGTTGGGACGAATGGATGGACGGCGCAGAGCGGGTTGCCACTTTCCTCGACAAGCAACTGGAGGCCTCTCAGGACTTCCCGCGGGACTCTATTGTCCATGCTTGGAAGATCAATGGCTATGTATGCGGTACTCCTTGGCCACAGTTCAAGCAAATGGTGCTCAAGTACCGAGCATACTTGGAGAGTCATTACGCCGGTCAGCAGGACATCAACAACAGGCTCGTTTTTGCCCATAGCGATGTAAGAACCCCCCCCTTTGAGAGTGGAACGGGCAACTAACCACGTTACATAGGCACAATATGGCAACATTCTTCGAGTGCGCCCTGACGACGAAAAGTCTCCTCTGCTCCAGCCAGCCAATAAGCACAAGCAGCTGATTGTCATCGACTTTGAGTATGCAGGGCCCAATCTTCCGGGTATCGAGTTTGCGAACCACTTCGTTGAATGGTCGTACAATTACCACGATGCGAACGCCCCCCATGCCTGCAACGCTCGGCGATACCCCACGCCGGATGAGCAACGACACTTCCTAAGGTCCTACGTCGATCATCATCCTCGATTCCCTGACGCTGGCCGATCGACTCCTCGCCTTGCAGCATCGGATAGCAACGTCTCAAGTGGCAACTCCACACCTGCTGCCACCACCCCAGGCGCGACCGGCGGCAGCAGCTCCATTGCGGATTTCATGCTTGATGCTCGTGTACCCCCAGGTGGATGGACTGCCGCCGAGAAAGCTAAAGACGAGCAGAGAGAACAGCGCGTGCGACAGCTCATGGAGGAAACACGCCTCTGGCGACCGGCCAATCACACCTTTTGGATTGCATGGGGTATTGTGCAGGCCAGGGTACCCGGATTCGACGAGAAGTCCCCGAAGGAGGAGGACATTGCTGAAGATGAGTTCGACTATCTTCGCTATGTTCAAGAGCGTGTTATGTTCTTCTGGGGCGACTGCCTTGTCCTGGGCCTGGTGAAGATTGAGGAGCTACCCGAGAACATGAGGGGCCTGCTTAAGGTGGTGGAGTACTAGACGAAGGAAATTCTATGTTAAACACATAAACCCAGGAGAAAATGATTATGGGGCTAGAGTTGGCTTTCAACAGCCCTAGATTCTTGTGCTATATACCTAGAGGTGTAATATAAATTTGGAAAACAGCCAAATCTCGCACTCATCTTTCTCACACCCTGGGTACGTAATCCTTGATATGCTGACTGACAGACCTGGGAAGTAAGAATCTTGACTTTTGCACATTTTTATCATCAGAGGCTATGCTAGCTAACAAAACATACCTGCACCATGTCGTTGCGCATAAGCCGTTGATCATGAAGCGTAATACATAACTCAGGCACAGCGCTTAAGCATCTAATTTCAGGCGATCCAACATGGCGTCAATCTTGCCGAGGAGGATTTGATAATTGATTGCGTCTGAAGCAAACTCGTCCTCAGCAACTTCACCATCCAAGGTCCGTACAGCAGGTCCCGTCCTCTCTTCGCTGACCCGGTCACTGAGAACACTATCGCCGTTTGTCGCAAACACCGCGGGGCTTTCAGCGGGAAGACCTGCACCCTCCGATATCTGCGCCTGGCTCGCCATGGCCGCCGCCAACTCGGCGCTGATCTCGCCGTCTTCGTCCATCATCTCCTCCAGCCCCGCATCCTCGAAGCGGAGCCTGAAGCGCTCGGAGAGGTAGTATCGGATGTCGTCGAGTAGCTCGATGGTGTCGGTCTCTTCGCGCGTCTTGAGGCGCTGTGCGCTTTCGTTGATCAGGTCTTGGAAGTCGTGTTCGTCGATGTAGTCTTCGAGGCGGTAGGCGAGGTATCGGGCTGCGAATTCCTCGAGGCGCTGGACGCGCAGGTCCCATGCTGCATGGATGACGTCGTAGATGTTGATGGGTTCCATCTCTACGACCTCCTCTTCCTCCTCCTCTTTGTCGTCGGCTTCGCCGTTGGCGTGGGTCCGATCGACGAGTGCGTTTGTTGTGCCGCTACCGAGTGTGCTGATTGCTACGGCGGCTTTGTTCTTCAAGTTGTCTAGGAATAGCATGTCTGCCGCGTAGAGCAGGTCGAGGGCGTGTTCTAACGGACATGCCACGGTCTCGGTGTACAAGAAGGTGAGGATAATTTCGAGGACTGCCGGTGTGCAGTCGACGGTGATGACACGTAGGTGCTCCGACTCTTTGGACTCGACGAAGTCGCCCGAGAACATCTTTTCAAAGTATTCGCTGCGGATGAGCATGGCTTTGTGGACAGGATAAAGAATTGACTTGCGGGAGGAGGTGGGTTCTATGGTGGTAAGGGACGGCCCGATGGGAATAGTTGGTGTCTCGTTCTTCTGTGGTGTTCGGGTTCCATTTTCTTGCATCTCAGGGACTGGCTCGTCTGCCCGCAGGAGTACGTCGGCAAAGATGGCATTGTCATGCTTCCACTCTACGTCGCTGACCCTCCCGATATCCACAACCATTTTATGTCCAACCACATTCCGTTTGAAGAAGTCCTCGAGTTGATCCCGCGCCCTCTCCACCTCGGCTTGATACCGTTGTCTGGCGAGACGTCTATCCGTGCCCGCCGAGATTGCTTCCCAGAGTTGCTCGACCTCAAGCTGCTTGCTGATCTTATCCAAGCCCTTGAAGACGTCCTCCTCCGAGACGTCGCTTCCCTGGGGAGCCAGATCCCTCGGCACCTCGCCGAGATAGAGGTATCTTAGACCGATTTGGAACGACTCGGCCGGGATCGTCGATGCGATGTTCCATGTTGTCGTTTCCGGAGCGGCGCTCAGTTTCTTTTGAAAATACGGTGAGCGCGATGAGAGGAGGAACTTGTGCAGGTCGAAGCTTTGTGAGCCCGCGACGAGGGAGATGTCGGATGTCGAAGGGGTGGTGCGGCCTAGGAGAGTGGAAATGTGGGATGACCAGTAGACGTAGGGGTCTGAGGATTTGGAGAAGTCGTATTGGAGAAGAAGATTGCGTATGCGGTCATTGAGGGCGTTGTAAATGCATCTTTCTCCTTGGAAGGTGTTTCTCTCGGCGAGGGCGCCTGATACGTGTTAGTGATGTTCTCACATTTTATCTCGATGAAGTCATCCCCATTCAGTGAAGGACTAGGCCCGAGAGGGGCCCCGATGAAGATATTACTCACCGGCCTCTAACAAAAGTTGAACAAGTTCATAATGTCCACACAAACTGGCCTAGCACATGGTCAGTCGTTTGCTTTGACATTGTCCCCTCATCAATCATACGATGATCAGAGGCGTATAATCGTATCGATCCTTGCCGTTGATATTGACGCCTTGACTTATTGATTCCTGACACGTTCTCAGGTCCCCTCGTCGACATGCTAACAGAAACTCGCGAAACTCAGCACTCTCATCGAGCGGGTTCTCATCTCTCAGGACGCCCGTCTTTACGAGTAACGCATCTTCCACGAGCTTGCCTTCGAGCTCATGCTTGGGTAGGACCATGGCTGTGAGAGACGGGAGGGGATCTGGATCAAGGATGTGAAGGGAAAAAAACAAATAATAAATAAATAAAGAAACGCAGCACGAATAACCCGTGTGTCGATATCCAAGAACTTGAACAAAAGAAAAGAAAATACCCACTTGGTTCTAATTTTTTCAGACTCGAGTCTTGTCTGTGATTATCAAATGCCTCCCAGAGAATCGTCGCATCAGCAATCATCGATTCGCCCAATTGCCCCTCGTGCAAGGACCACCGAGTTCTTTCCCGCTCTTACCTCCGTCAAACCCCGAAGCATCGACGTCACACCGAGAACCCTTTATCGATAAGAGCTTGTCCCCCCGGCTGCACTCCGGCTAAACGTACCTTTGCGGCGGTTGCTATGGCAGCGGGACTAAGTATTTACTTTCCAATCAGAACCCTTGTATCACTCTCGCGGCCGGGTCGACGAGACGGGACCACGGTGGAGATCAAAGTGCACGACAACCAGACGAGCTCCTTCACGCTATCTCTTCTCATGGATCAATAAACCTGCGCACCGCTCTTCTCTTTCTCTCTCTCTCTCCTCGTGCGAATCTCGAATAACCTAAAACAAACACCGAGTTTTGCTACTAACGACAGCAGGGTTTTCTGTTTCCTCGTTTTTTGTTTGAGATACCCTTTTCGTTGTTTGACTGAGAGGCGTCTCTGCGAGCGGGTTGCTTGGTTTCTAAAGCGCGAAGACGTTTGATTTGCGGATGATAAGAGTTGTCGACATAGTTCAGTCGTCGGTTGCTTCATCATGTCTTCCGAAGACAAATACGAGACGCTGGAGAAGATTGGTAAGCTTCAATGTCTCATGTCTAGCCTTTCCTCCCTTCATTCCCTCGATATAGCTTCATACCAGACTCGCTGACACTTTGCGCTCCACTCGCAGGCCATGGGTCCTTTGGCGTCATTCGCAAGGTCCGCCGTAAGGTAGACGGCTTCATCATGTGCCGCAAGGAAATCTCCTACCTGCGCATGTCCCAGAAGGAACGCGAACAGCTCCACGCCGAGTTCCAGATCCTCTCTCACTTGCGACATGCCAACATCGTCGCCTACTACCACCGCGAGCACCTCAAGGTCAGCCAGGACTTGCATCTCTACATGGAATACTGCGGCAACGGCGATCTTGGACGGGTGATCAAGGATTTGACGCTCAAGGGCCAGTGGGCCGAAGAGAGTTTTGTTTGGAGCATCTTTAGCCAACTGGTATCGGCTTTGTATCGTTGTCATTATGGGATGGATCCGCCAGACGTGGGCACCAACGTTCTTGGTTTGACACGAGGGACAGTTGCGAATGCGCCCAAGGTGCCCTCTGGAAGCATGACGATTCTGCACCGAGATTTGAAGCCTGAGAATGGTAAGTTGACGATAAGCGACTAACAATAACAAAACAGAACTGACTAATTATAGTGTTTCTCGGCGAGGATAACTCGGTCAAGCTTGGCGACTTTGGTCTGTCCAAGATGATCAAGTCCCATGACTTCGCTTCCACCTATGTCGGCACTCCCTTCTACATGTCTCCCGAGATCTGCGCCGCCGAGAAGTACACACTCAAGTCGGACATCTGGTCCCTCGGATGCATCATATACGAGCTGTGCACGCGCGAGCCCCCCTTCAACGCGAAGACGCACTTCCAGCTCGTCCAGAAGATCAAGGAGGGCAAGGTTGCGCCCCTCCCCGACATCTACTCTCCTGACCTCAACGGAGTCATCAAGGACTGCCTCAAGGTCAACCCTGACAGGAGACCCAACACCGCTGACTTGTTAAACTTACCCGTGGTTCGACTAATGAGAAAAGAGAAGGAGGTATTTGACTTGAACAAGAGGATCAGGTTGCGGGAAGATAATCTGTCGAAGAGGGAGTTGGCGCTTGAGGAGAGATTGGCCAACATGGATCAACAGAAGAACTTGATCCGGGAAGAGCTCGATGCGTCGCTACGAAGAGAATGGGAGGTCAAGGCCCGTCTTGAGATCGATCGTCTGGCCAACGCCGAGGTTGAGCTCCTGCAGAAGCGATTCGAGGACGAAGTCCAAGCTCGTGTCGAGGCCGAGCTGACGAGGAAGGCCACAACATTTATGCCTCACCGAAGACAAAGCCGCAGCGAGGACTACAAGTCATCGCTCAACAAGTCCGACTATCCACACTCGTCAGTCGGCGCTAGTGGGGACGAATTTTCCTCCATCACGGACATTACCGACTACTCTATTGACAGCCCTGATAGTTCGAGGGACGTCAAGAAGAGCACACGAACTCCCTTCGGTCGTGCGCAGACTATGTTCGTCGGCAATGCTGGTACTCCTATGGACATTGAGATGGGCTCGCCCAGCCCCATCGCCATCGCGTCGTTGTCTCTGTCCCCACGACGCAACGGTGCTACCAAAGCCCCTACTGCCAACGGCGGCAACATCTTTGCTGCCAACGCCAACGGCGACCGTGATCCTCCGCGATGGGGTCTTCCCCGTGAGCCCTCAATAAGTGACTCGGAGGACGACGATATCGTCCCTTCGCCAACACGTCACATCAGGTCGTCAAAGAACCCGTTCACGTCTAAGACACGTCCGATTCTGACGTCGCAGAAATCATGCCCCATCAACCGGCTCAAGCCCCAATCCTCAAACCCCGGGCTCGTCTCCAAGGCGTTGTCATCCGCACCAGACTTGCCTCCCCCTCGATCCCCCAACCGCCGCCTGAGCAAGATCCCCTCGGCAGCAAGCCTCCAGCCGGAGAATATGAGTGGCGGGCTTACGCGTCAGAACTCGCTCAAAAAGGACAACGATGCCCTGAGCAAGGTGGCGGCAAAGAACAACATCAAGGGACGCACGCTCGTCGAGCTCCAGCAAGCACGCGCGGGAGGACGTCCGCTCAGCGCTGTTATCCTGACCAGCACGGGCGAGAATGTGAGCCCCAAGAGGGCTTTCCGCGATCGCATGGGCGCCGAGCGCAAGTCGAGCGGCGACGAGCCCGTGGCGGTTTGGGACCCCGAGACGGACGAGATGCCAAGTCCATTCTTGGTACGACAACGACGCATTGCAAGGGTGTAGGCCACCTCCCTGCTTGGACGTTAGATTAGATGCATTTGATGATAGAATTGCGACGATACCTGATGCATTGCTGGCGAGCATGAGGGGCGCAAGGCGTCGTCACGCTGTCTGACGATACCGACCCCCCTTTTCTTCCTTTGTGCTTTTTCTTGTCTTTACAGGATGACTTGGGGACGAAGTAACGCGGGCAGAAAGGCGGAAATGGAAGGTTGGAAACAGGATTAAATGGTGTTTGGGCGTGTTATTATCTTGGCCATCCTCGGATGGACCTTGGGGGGAATGACTGACAGCGATTGGTAGACGATTTGACGAGCGTCTTTCGGCGTTGTACTGCTGTGAGATTTGGATTGATGGATGGGTGGAATGATAGGGACGGGTGCGTTTTGTATATTTGTGTAGAAGTTGTAAAAAGGCTACGGCATTCAGCTAATAATTCCGTTGTTGCCATGCACGATGTGATGATCTTGGAGATGGGCATGATGGTGTTTTGCTCCCTGTACGTTTTTGGCCGTTGCTTACGCTGTTGGTAAGCCTGGCTGTTGTCTTCAATCGCTGTTCGAGATTTTCTTCTCCTAAACTTTTTGACTTTCTGCTGCTTCGTACCTTATTGGCATCCGGGTTCCCGTTGATCTATACACGCTGACTCAATGTCACGGGAATCGATTCTGCTGGATCAGCCGTACTTTGATACCAGCGACCTCATATCATCAAGAACCCTGTAATTTCGCTGTCAGCTCGGGAGCACAAGGTAGAGAGCGTAACATACTGCTTTCTAAGGAAGAAATTGTCCACAAATAGGGCAGAGACGTGCGTATTGAACCGGCTGTTTTTCGTCAACATGCGAAAAATTGCGACACGGGTGGACATCCTACAGCTTGTACAACTCTAGACGGCCTTCGAAGTCCTCTTTTGGTTCTGAGCGCTCCGTATGGCGCTCG
Source organism: Microcera coccophila (assembly GCA_024112705.1). Taxonomy (NCBI): domain Eukaryota; kingdom Fungi; phylum Ascomycota; class Sordariomycetes; order Hypocreales; family Nectriaceae; genus Microcera; species Microcera coccophila. The sequence continues at coordinate 13,627 of JAMYIC010000579.1, forward strand.
TACGCCACCAAGTACTCGGTGGTGAACTTGTTACATTCTGGCATCCACTGACCAAATTCGTCTAGGTGACATCTAAGATATAATTGGGGAACAAGATTCTTCGCAAGGCTTACATTCATGGTGCGCATACAAACAACAAGCATCGAAGATTAGGGGGTTGCCGGAACCAGCGTCGATTCCGCAATTGGCAAACCAAAGATCGCCGTGTACCAGAGATGGCTTGATTTCCCGGCCATCTGACTCCAGCGGCCGCAGAAGTCGAGGGATGACTTTTTCAAAAATTATGGACGCCAATTTGCCAAGTTCTGAATCTTCGCCTCTTGCTGTGATCTCGTGCGCCAACGCAGTTCTCAAGTTTTCTGCAAAGAACTTTTCCCAGCTTGCTTCCCAAGCCGTTCCCTGTGAGAGGGTACCGCTATAAGTTGGCAGATGAAAGCCGAACTTGCCATTGGGGGAAGCGCTGTTTTTGTGCAGGGTGGACAATTTCTCTGTGAAGGAACCGGAACCTGGCATCTCGCCCGTCAAATCTCGGAATTCACAGAGGAAGAAGTGAGTATCTGGTACGGCCTGGTAGGATCCCCAAGCAAGCGGTTCAGGGGCAAAGTCAGGGCAGACGGCATGTATTGCTGTCATGGATTCGAACTCGCTTTCAACCATCCGCAAACCTCGTTCCTGCGAAACGACTTTGATGAAGTAGGATATCAGGTCTCCGTTGTCGAGTTCGATATCAATCCGACCTGTGCTGGCCCAGTAGCTGTCGCCGTGTCGGACCGTCGAGATTACACGGCTGTCTTTGGGGAAATCTTGCATTTGTATTAGCCTTGCGCATAGCTGTTCTCGAGCCTGTTCTTGGCTCACTGGCTGCAACATTGGGGTCGATATTGACGTTTCCATTTCCAAACTCGAAAGGTTTGATGAGGTCCTCTGGAGGATCGTAATTCATTGGAAAAGTTTGTTATAGACTGGTGCATGAACATCTGAGGCTTCGTTCTGGACGTTTGGGAAGGTCCGGTCTCTTGAGTTGCCGCTCGGTTCTGAGTGGATACGGAAGGCCATGACAATAGGAAAGAGGGGCCCAACACATGACCGAGTTCTCCATGCATTCGCGCGTTTCCAGGAATTAATGCCCTATCGTAACCTCTGGAGCGATATTCACGATGTCTACTGTCCATCGACTTAGAGACTCATTTTGCTAAGCGAGGCGGAACCGCGACCGAAGATTTCCCCCCAAGACCGTCTCAACCTTAGATTCTTGCTCTGCCACCTACCCGCTCGCCCAACAGCCCGTTCATTCGCCACTGTTGTGAGTTCTTATCGGATCAATCTCACAATCGCCAAGATGGCGTCTCATCCATCCATTGCCTGCGACGATCATGAGGCACACATGCGATACGCACTCGACCAGGCCCGCCTTTCGCCACCCGGACCAGACAAGTTCTGTGTTGGAGCGGTTCTCGTCGATGCAGACGCCAACGAAGTGCTGTCAACAGGTTACTCGATGGAACTTGCAGGGAATGTGCCCGGTGATATGGGAAACACCCACGCCGAGCAATGTTGCTTCATCAAAATCGCCAAGCAGAATAGCCTCCCAGCAGTGCATCCAGAAGACCACATTCACCAAGTGCTATCCAAGAACATAATCCTCTACACAACTATGGAGCCTTGCAACGAGAGGCTGAGCGGGAACACAACCTGTGTACAACGGATTTTGAGACTAAAGGACCACATTCAGGCTGTGTACGTTGGTATCAGGGAGCCTAATACCTTCATTCGCGACAATGCGGGGATTCCTAAGCTCCAGGAAGCGGGTATTCTGGTCGAAGTTCTCGAAGATATGCATGATGAGATCTTCGTCGTCTCCACCACGGGTCACGACCAACGAAAGGATGGATGAAATTATAAGATGTCCAAAGCCGATACCTCATAACAAAGACACTCCATTAGTCCTTTCACATCGGAAACTCGGTATGGTCTTATCTGGAGCCTTGAAAATAGTGGCTATGTAGGAGGCGGCCGCATCCCTATCTTAAGACTCTAAGATGCGCGGATCTATAGCTTCGGATACATCGCAAATACCGCGAGAAGGAAGGAGACATGCTGGAACGTACATCATTTGGTCAAGAACCTTTTCAGGGAGTTGGACTTGTCCCTGACCTGGAAGGGCCAAATACCCCATCGTTCTGGTCGCCGATAGCATGAGTGGGCTGGTGAGCAAGAAGGCATATTTGTTAACCCGGAAGAATCCAGCCTATCATGGTCTTAGAAATCCTAGCTGTAGCGTTTATAGCCACAGTGCATCGAGGATGTGACTCAGCCGGGCTCCTCAAGGATGTACTCCAAGCAAGTGCTATTTCGAGGCTTATGTTCGCGACCTGGAGCCTATGAATGCTGATCACCGCTCAACTGCCAGGTTTGATCCAACTGAGGATCAGAATTATCGGAATGCGAGTAACGCTCTTGCTCACATCAAGGTAAACCACCTGCTTAAGCCAGCCGCGGAGGTTGCAAAAGACTATTGCAGATCGAAGGTGGCCAGAGATTCACAACCGAGATGAACTCAGCATCGTAGAGGAACTACTTCAAATCGCGTGTGACCCAGAGAATGATCTATTGTCAGCCAAAGATACCAGAATAGGAGGAACATGTAACTAGTTTGTTGCTAGGACATCGTCCGTGAACTGGAAAGTCTTCAAGACCAGCACGCCCTCAAACTTCTGGCACAGATAGAAGCCGGAAACTAGTAAGCAATTCCTATCGGGATGGATTGTCGGACGATTGCGAAATTTAGCAGCCCTATGCAGCTTTTACTTCATCAAATATGACAACGTAGAGAAGTCTCGGTGCCCTCACAAAGTGCTATTTGCGCAACTAGCTCTCCACGTAAGACCATGAAAAAAATCTGCGAGCCAATTTGATGACCAACAATGTTGATGCTCTGCCGCCATGGCAAATCAGCTCGCTCGAAGTCTTGTGGATCCGAGTCTCGCAGGTCAGCTAGCTTCGAAACGATCCCGTTGGGCTCGAATGCTTGAATCAACCATCCGATGACACCCTTCCTGTCATTCCTTCTAGAATTGACAGTGAGCACAATTCGTGCCTCAAGCGGGAATCCGGGTCTGAAAGGGAAGCATAATGAATCATAGTCAAAGGGATGACCAGTGTAGGCACTATTACATGCTGTCACTCTGGCCCTAAGATCCGTCTCATTCTTGAGCGTGATCCTCGCCAGTCTATGATACGAAGGGGTAGCCGATATCTGATCAACGAATTGCTGGACGTAGGTCCATGTCCAAGTCGTAGGGCCCGAAGATGATTCATCCACCTCAAAACATGTTTCGTGAGTGTCGACACGCGCAAATTGGTCGTCTTGATTAAGCCTCCTCAGCTTTATAAAACAGGAATGGTTGCTGCCTCCGATATCCAGGTAAGCTTTATATTCATCTGAGCTGCCTCCAATGCGAGATAGGGGTAGCTGAATTCGCAGCCCATTATTTGTCATTTCGTAAAAGGACCTGGACCGCCTTCTTGTGTGAAATATTGGCCGAAAGCGTAAGGATTCGAAGTATCGAGGTGACGGGGACAAAAGACCGTTGAAACTAGACACGGAAGAGCTGTTAGGAGTCTTCCAAATAAAGATTGTGTGGTCGATATCCTTCTTGATGATCTCTTCCTGCAAGCGAATGAAGGCCTTTTCACCCTCGCCATACAGCAGAGGCATGTTGACGTCAAAGATGCCCATTAAACAATAAGCCATATCTTCTACTCGGGTCGTTTGACGGGAGCTGGCCCACGACATTTTGACTCCCACGGAACAAGACTGAGAAAATTCCGTTAGAAGAACCCCCCGGTCTATGCTGGTGATAGCCATGATGACTCGCAGCAAGCGGAGAGACTCGGGATCGAAATCATGCTTGGAGTCACACATAGCAACAGAGGATATCATTGAGAAACCGTTCGTTTGCGACCTAGATTCGGGAATTTTCTTCTTGAGACTTCCGATCAAAATCCAGTTAACATCGTAGAAGTAACGCGATCTGGGTGCGATCAACTCCTGCAGCGTCCACCCTCTGCTGAACCAGCGTGAACCCTTCAGCTGCCCCCTTACGTCGATATGTTCTTTAGTGTCAACGTCAGACAAGTATATATAGCAGTGATCTGACTTCTGGTACCACGAGTACATAGAGTTGATAGCTTCTGAGAGCTCTGCGCTGCTGAATTTGTCGATACAGCACGTATCGACCCAGCAGTATTGCAGCCCATGTCTCAGTGCCTGCTTGGCGCAAAAATCGATTTTCTTGAAGCCGGGCTTTTCCCTGAAGTGTTCCCTGGAATTTTGTATATCCTGAAAAGAGACTTCGTCGGAGATGCCGCTCCAAGTGTGAGAGAGGATGGCGTAGGGCGGGATGTTGGAGGGAAAGTCCTCCAGCTGAAGTTTGGCGGCGTTGATGAGGCGCATGATTCACTTGGAAAGGCTTCGGAGGGTTGGGAAGACACCAGCAGAACCAGGACTATAATTTGATATTCAATATAGCTAGTTGATATCAGGTGAATGAGCAGCTTTGGGGCAGATGGGGGAAGGAAAGAAGAGGGAGAGTGGCTGTGAAGTGTGCGTGAGGCTCTGAGTTCAGCTGCTGCCCCAGGTCGCGTGATAGGTCAGGCTGTCTCGCCAGGCGACCATTGAGAGAAGAGATGACACAGCCGCAATGGAGGACTTTGGAGCAAGGCGGGGAAGTTACAGAAGGCTGAAATCCGTAAAGAACGCCATGGTGCTGTATTTGCTCAATACTCGGTGTTTACGGGACTAGCGCCAACCCCTTCGCGTTTCCCATGTTTTTTATCTCAAAGGGGCTACGGCTCGAGAATACCGATAGGTTCGGAGACTCAACTTGGGATCGCAGGTTATGCGTTCGAGAAGCGACTTCCGTTGCGAGATCGGCTCGCCCAAGGTGGCTATAACCTGCTGATTCAAATCGACGGTGATACCCACACGGCTCTGGGCTCATCAATGAGGGAAGCCCAACTTTATTGTGAAAGGAAAATGACATCGTCTGGCTCTCAGGCAGCAGTCATTTGACGAGTTTGCCTACTGACGATTGGTTCACTTGCTTCCTGGCTAGAGGTCGAAATGGGCCTGTCACTAAACAATCAATCCACAAGAACTAACGCATGGCTGGGTGCCGGAATTTTATGAGTGATTATTCTCTTTTCTTTGTTCTAATGTTGTCGAGCTAAGTCGCGTTTGCAGGCAGCCATGCTTTGGGACGTTTGTCTTGTTGACAACCAACACCTTCCTCTGTGCGTGTTGGTTGCCGCTCTTGCAGCCGCAGCCGCAGCCTGCCGATGTGCCTGATCTCTCTGCCTTATTTTGATTCGGTGAATGACTCTTCTTCACGGGTCTCCGAAGTCAACTGTTTATTTTTCGGAGTTAAATATCTAGGTCTCTCTCGTGCGTATCGCAGACCCGGAACATACTGCAACACTCACTCCCACTGATGCTCTCTGACCCTAACCTTTCTTACCCTTCAACTAACTCCAGCCTGGATACTCGCAATAGCTCTGGAGGATTTGAGCTTCCTCTTTGGCCATGAATCAGCTCATCGACAAGGCTTGGTGGGACTCAGACCTCGACTCTGACGATGAATCGGAACATGAATACGAGCCAACTAAGAGCTTGGACAAAATCCAGAAGTCCATGACGATTTACTCTGGCATCACATCCACGTACGCATCAGCTTGGAGTCCTGAGGAAGCTTTCCGTGAGATTGTCCAGAACTGGTGAGTGATCCATGCGTGCGCTGCCTTGCGTGAAGTACCGTGTCCAACACCACTTCTACCAGGAGAGACGGCATCATCAAGTCTTGGAAGATATTGGAAGAAGAATTTAACGTCATCCGTGAAGAGAGTCACAAGGGACGAAACGTCGAGATCATATACAAAGTCCTACGGCCGAATTCCGAGCCTAAAGAATGGCTTGGATTCATCCGGTTCAGCGGTCGCGACGGCCTGGGGACCATTGAGGTTACCAATCGCAATGCCACCCTCCAGCCGTGGCACTTGAAATTAGGCGGTACCAGAAAGGCTCAATCTGAAAATCAAGCTGGAGCCCATGGCGAAGGTCTAAAGATATCCCTTCTTGTGCTGCAGCGTCGACCTCAAAACCACTACGTTCGATGCCTCACCGGTGACTTCACTTGGAACTTCAACTTTACCAAGGAAGGAGAGTTGGTGGCTCGTCTGCATAGGATGACGCCAACTAAGACCAACACGGCCATGAAGTATGCTAAGAAAGCTTTTACTCAGGGGATGGCTCCATTTATTCCATCACCAACGACGGATGTCCAGTTCTTCATCGGGAAGAATGCGTCGGGTCGCATCGAAACTGGTGAGAAAAAAAAGCGAAACCTGGTGAGTCTGGAACAGTTCAACTCGTGGTGTAAAACAGCCATTTTCCTTCAAGAAGTCGAAGACTCGAAAGACGAGTTTCCTATTCAAGTCAACACCAAGTCGGGCGACTTGCTCCTTCATCCCAACTTTCGCGGTAACCTCTACCTAAAAGGGCTCTTATTAAGTGCCACCGACGGAGATGGTTCGGCCAGCATAACGGGAATGCCACTGAAGTTTGGATATAACTTCAGACATGGGACGGTGAATAGAGAACGACAATCCATGGCTTCGTCTTCTTCCGAAGGCACTGAGATTGTCTCCATTTGGAACAAGATTGTCCTCAATCGACGTCCCCTCCTGGTCAAAGAATTGAGCGATATGCTAAACAGTTCGGAGCCTGAGTATGCAGACGTCCTCATGGCCAAAAAATCAATCAAGAAGGAGACTGCCATTGTTCTCAAAGACCACCTCTTAGACGACAAGTCCAAGTGGTACTATTCGGTTTCGGAAAGGGAAAAAGTCAGCCACCCCCTCTCAAATTCCATTCGGGATTCATGCTCACTCGTTCTAGGATCATCATTTGGCCAGAACCATCGAAAGTCTGGGGCGAAATGGGGTTCAGTTGAGAGACACGTACTGGAAAATACTCGTGCAGTTCAACCCCTGCTTCCGAACGGCTAAAGATCAGCAGCGACGACTTTTTGTAAGGGCAGAAAGAGTAGTCGACCAGGAAGTCGCTTTCTCTAGAGAGGTCCAACGACTAATTCAAGCCTGTATACGCGCTTGCAAGGAGACCTCGAGCGCAAAGGTAAATGTCACATTTGTCCAGGCTGGCCAGCTCCCGATCGAGTCGGTCTATTTAGCAGATGACCATACTTTCAACGTTCACGAGCGGTGGCTCGATCAGATCGAAGCCGTTCGGAGATTCGGTTTACGACACAGCCTTGGTCAGACTGATGCCGTAGCCCACACCGTCAAGTACCTCTTTAGCGATCTCCTCGGGCAGATGCCCTGCAACACGTTCGCCGAAGAAGGGAGTTACACGCCATCGTGGAAGAGGATCCGGGAAGCAACACTAGCTGAGCAAAGAGTAATGGAGTATCACCGAATCAAAAGAGAACTTCAACAGCTAGCAGGTTCCGCTCAAAGGATTGGCTATCGGGACTCGGACAGGCACCATGAATGGGATGGAGCCAAGCCTGTGAAAGTGTCATTCCACAATGCTTCTTCATGTTCGTCCCTACGGGATTGTCTAACTACTGCGGATGGTAAGCTGTTATGATCTTCCTCCAAGTAAATATGAGACACAGCTGACCCTAGTTCAAGTACTGGATCTCAAGATGCCATGTGTTTCGGAAAACATCGATTGTATTATGTCGGCTCGTGGCACTAGCAGTTTGACCAACGGCCAGGCATGTGAAACCTATTTCGTGATGGCATATGATCCATTGGATCTCGACTCTTTAGTCGCTCTTACCGATGACCGCCCGTGTGCGGAGTCGACAATGCCTTCATCACCTTCACCGGAACTGGACCTGAACGAAGGAATTGAGGGCGATAATTCCGGCCTTGAAGTTTTTGGGTCTCAGGCCAGGCCTCCAAGCGTAGAAGACCCAAGTTCGCCCCACGAGTCTTCCACTTCGTTTGAAGTATCAACAGGATCAGGTTCATTTCAACCTTCTGCCTCACCTGTGACGGACAGCAACGAAGATTCTGGAGCGGGTGTCACTGCCAAAGCCACCACCGACACATATAGTAAGTCATTGAATGTACCGACATATCCGCAGGTGTGCTAACGGCTTGAAGCTGTTGGAGAAAAGCTCGATGCGCTAGATTTCCTTGTGCCTAGGGAATGGTTTGAAGCCGCAAACGCGCAGAATGAAACCGCGATCATTGGAATTCCACGGGCACATGAGACGGCACGAAAGCGACGACGAGTCTAGGCGTACGACATACGGGACGACAATGGTTCGATCTTTGGATGCTGGCCAGTGATGTTTGTAAATCTCTACTTGCCCAATCTGGCGGATCCGAATAAACATGAATGGTTCACGTCCTCTCCTATGTTGCTAGGACTACCTAAGACATCTAGACAGGAAGGGGATAGCACTTGGTCAGTTATTGCGAAGGACAACTGCTTACTCCAACAGAGATAGAACAAGACCACCCCTAGAGCTCTCTCGGACCTCCCTCAGACGTGAGGTGAATGGAGTAGTGTGTGTGTCCAAGCACGGTAACTGCAAGCTGTGTCTTCCGTATCACAACATGTCGGTTGTGTCAATTCCGCCCTTGCATGTGTCGCGAACACACTACCTATGATTCTACTTGTAAGGGTTTCACCGTTAGCAGGGACTCAGAAATACTCGTGCGCCCAACACGTGGACGAGTACACAAAGCCGAAACACCATTTTCACTAATCTTGCTCTCTTTCCCGTCGCTCGCGTTCATTTAGCTACGCAATATAGGTTGAGTGTTACGGCTAGATAAGAAAGCATCATCACATGAGGATCTGTTTCTTCTTTTCATAATTGATGTTTATTTGCAGTTTTTACTCACTAAGCAGTCACAGATTCCTTCTCAGATGCTTCCATCCCTGCATCTACTCCTGTGTAACGCCGGAAGCTCAACATTCAGCGACGCCCTGCGTCAGTTCCCGCTCGGAGAAATCCCTCTTCACTCCTCAATGCTCGTCTCACAGTCGCTCGACAAGTCGTCCTCGTTGGTCCGGCTACTCTCCTCCCGATTCATGGCCTTCTCCCACAGGTTTGCCAGATCGTAGCAGCGAATCATGACCCGCCTCTCCTCTTCAAGCCGCAGGAGCGCCGCCTGGTATCCCGTGCTTCCAGATTGCAGCTGAACCGTCTCCAGCTCTCGCAGCTTCTCTCGGTGCCACAGTCGAAGCCGGTCGATGCGGTCCTTGGTCCGCAGGCGTTTGGCGAAGTAGTGGAATTTGTCGTCGTGGGCTCGGAGGTACTTTTTGCTAAGCTCGAGCCGCATCCCCAGGCGTCGGACATCCTGGATGACGGTGTCGCGGTATCTCGTCAGGGCCTCGACGTCATCTGTAGTAGGGGGTTTCTCGACCTCGCTGACCATCTTGACGAGGACGTTGAGCTCCTTGACGGCCAGGCTGTATGCGATGCTGACCTCGACCTCCGTCTGTTCGTAGTCTGTCTTGTTTTCGCCCGGCTTGGGCGCCGAGGGGTCGAACTCGGTCATCTGAGTCACGGAAGTCATCTTTCAGGGATGTTGGTGGCTGATGAGGGCTTTGAGATAAAGGCTTGGGCAAAGAAAGTGACGGGTCACTAAATCTTATTGAAAGTGAGTTCTCAAGTTACACACAATCTCCTTTTTTTTTTTT
>JAMYIC010000059.1:0-45879 GCA_024112705.1 Microcera coccophila
TTTTAGCATTCAAAAATTGGCTATTAGGGTACGAAGAACTAAATCAGAGCGACTTATCGATTGATCGTTGTTTATTAGGTACAACCAAATATCGGGATGGCAAGATGTAATGGGTGGTATGGGGTCGTGATGGCAATAGTTCAGAGAGATATTCAAGTCCTTCATTGGCCTTGAAGAGGCTGATGATCTTGAGTAAATGCGTCTTACTGCATGCAACGCAGTCAGACAACTGGTGATAATGGTAGTATCACACTCCAGGCTCTGTTTGAATGTGTCGCATTTTCTTCGCCAGACCCTTTCCCCCCTTGTCCCCTGTGGTCAGCAAAAACCTCGTCGCTCTTCTCTCGTCTCAGAAATGCGACAGATCCCATGGACTCCCTCGTTCTCGAGACTCGCTCTTTGGGCCTTTAGCTCGAGGCTATCTACCAAGGACTCGCACTCTAGCTGCCTGCCTTAGGTACCCAAAATGGGGAAGATCTCTCGCCTGCGACTTCCTCATCCCAAGTGAGCTCGGTCAACACAACTTCGCTAATACCAAGTTCTCTCTTCTCCATGTCCCCCCCATCCTCCTCCATCCCCTCCATCTACCCTTCATATCACCATCACCATCCCACCTCTCCCATCCTCACCTTAGCCCTCTGCTACCTTAACATTCGCAAACATCGTTACGTATCATCGACCTTCTTTTGGATGCTGGACGCATGAGCTACCTCACTTGGTCCTCATGTCTCAGGGTCGACACACCCGGCCTCTTACTCCGCCTCTTGAAGCTCCCCGATTATACACTGTACTCAAGCAGACCACACTCCGAGGCTATCGCTCTGCCGAAGCACTTAGAGACCCGGACACTGCCGCTGTATTATCGAGAAAGGATATTCATGGAGACCGAGGATTAATCTACTCTCGTTACTCAACTCCTCAAAGAAAAACAACCGGCATATTCCCTACTCTCTCCACCTACGTCCAGACACCTCAGCATCGTCATCCGGAGGACCTCACCATGGAGACTGGTAACTTCGATCAGACCCCTGCCCTGAGTAATCAAGCTCCTTTCTCTCTCCTTCAGCCTAGACATCAATCAGCGGCTCCGGCGGGCCTATCCTCAAGGACGCAAAACGAAGGATATCGACATCATCTACTCAAGACCGCAACCAGCAGACCCATGCTTGTCGACAAACACTCACCTGTACCGCCAGTACTATCACCCAACGTAGCTGAGCAGATGGTGTCTTTCCGCAACACAAGTTCCAAAGTGGAAGATGAGAACCAGTCGAAGTCCAGCAAAGACCTACTGAGCCCAGGGTCTAGCAATTTAACAGCGTCCCACCCGTTAACTGAAGATCGAAGCTCCCTTGGCCCTGAGTCTCGCCTGCAACAAATTCATGCCGAGGCGCAACACCCTAAATTGCTCAAAGAAGCCGATTTGTGCGGCGACGGCGAACCTACGCATGGACTTCTCGAACCTATCCACTCACTTTCCTGCGCTAAATCTTCTTATTCATCAGATGGATTCTCCGACAAGAGCGGCGAGATTCATGAGATGACCGCCGAAGGTGTGTTGTCTATCAGAAAGGTGAAGCTTCGGGTCCCTCATCACAAGGGCCACAGCCATGCTGTCAAGGTGCGCCCTGCCTTTGGACAAGATCTCCCCTATCAGCCCATTACCTCTAAGTATAGCCATGAGTTTACGGACAGTGGTCCCCAAAGGAAAATTCAACCAGCAGTAGTCAGCTATGGCCAGATAGAGTCTGGTAACAAAGAATACTCAGCACCATTGCGAGGCCTACAAAACGACAAAGAGGCTGAGGACTTGGAATCACAAATGGATTCATCTGCTACGGGGGCGATCAAGGATATTTTCCAACATACCTCTTGCCCTCATGCTGCGGAATTTTCCATATCGCCCCTGGAGAGCTATTCTCAGGCAGGCTCAAACCTGCACTTGCTCGACAACGATATTGAGAGTCTAATAGGACAAATGTCAGAGGCGCCGACTCTGATGAAATCTAGTCTACCTTGCCAGAGAAACTCTCTTGGCAATCAGTCCAGCCAGAATGGAACTGCGCATTTCATGGAGGATGTTAGCCCAAATAGACCTGCTCTGCATCGTTGCCAAATTAATCAGGCCGGTCTCAGCACCGGCATCTATGGCAATCAGGAGGCCCAAGAAATTCTGATAATAAATGATCAAGAGGTCCCCAAGGAGTCAGCTGAAGATACCAACCGACCACGTAAACGCAAAACTCAAGATTGTAACGCAATTCCTACTCCCATCGCCCTCCTGCAACCTAGCGCCGAGTCTCATATCACATTGCCGTTAGAAAAATGGGAAGAAGCTATAGAGCCGAACGAATCTATTGGACTGGCTATGCCCATATGCCTACGAGACGGGCAAGAGATAGAACCCAGGAAGTTTTCCGGAACCGAAGTCAACTTCGTTCATCAACAGCCCTTGGTCAAATGTCCGATATCCGTCTTCAACATTCACACGAATGTGCCGAGGCTAACAGACGAAAATGCGCCTTTGGTCTATGAGCCCACCTTGGGATTCAATACGCTCGGAAACACAAAGGTCGACAAGCTGAACAAGCAGTATTTACGAGTGCAGTCAGATACCTTGCCATGTGTTGATCACGGCATTGAATCATCAAAAGCCTCTCGAGGCCCATCTGGCCGTAGCCAATCGCTTGGCTCTATACTTGATTATGGGCGACCGACGCAATGGCTTCGGAGACTGTTAAGGCAACCAGTACCGTACACTTCAAGGCTCACCGAGATTCCAAGCCGTAGTAAACCTAGTGGGGTGGCCTTTTTTGACAAACGTCGTCCATCGGAGCCTGTTCTCCCAAACGACGCTGTTTCCCGCAGACAAACAGAGAAATCAACCTCTTCGAGCAACTTTGGGCATCTGGCAGACGGCTTGGGTTTTAAACGCGCTATCAGTGACTTGGAAAGACTCCTGGGCGAAGCTCTCAACCTCGCCAGTCAGGTTGTCGACCGGTCTCAAACTTCACTCACCGGCGAATACAGTACGCCTTACTACCACGGCAGACTAATCCAAGACAGTAAGAACACTGCCGTTTCGGATGATGGGTCGTTTGTAAGCGCCCGTGAAAGTGTCAAACGCCTCTCCATTGTGGGCCCAAGTGAGCAAATATGCCCGAAAAGGCCCGGATATCAGCCTACCGCTACTTATTGCGGTCCTCGTCAGCGCCCTCGACTGACAGAGATTGTAGAAAGATACTCTGGACCATCATTGGAGATGAGCCCAAGACATTTTAGCTCTGAAGCCCGTTATGACTCGCAACATTGTCATCCGAAGAACAAAGGGCCGCTCCACGTCCCATATCGAGAACCCAAGAAACGTGACACGGGAAACGCAATAATTGAACGCTACAGAAGTATGTTCAGAGACTATGTAGCAGATCTTGGAAGAAGAGCGTTAGATGCACATGATGAGGACTTGACCAGCAGCACTACCGAGGTTGTTGACTTTAGTCTTGGCAAGGAAAATCGCAAGGACGCCATTCCTACCTTGAGACACAATGCGAATCAACACATACCTGCAACTATTCGGGTAACTGGCGAAGATGCCTCATCCCAGCATGGTATCGCAGGTCGACGAGTACATCATCGACACGGAATCAGTCTCAGAAGACGATCACACGTCAGCCTAAGAGAGAATCAGGGGTTCAGCCTTCTCAAATCCCATAAACGACATCCGATTGCGAGAGACTGGTCGCCTATACGAAAGAGGCTCGTCGCTGGAGTAGCATGTGTCGGTACGGCCCTGATCGGAATATTGTTGGGAATATATGCAGGGCTGGTCCCATCAATCCAATACTACATCCTTGACCAGTCGCACGCAACGATACATGGAAACACCGGGTGTTTTCTCGGGTTAGCCTTGCCAACCTTCTTTCTTTGGCCACTACCTTTACTCCATGGTCGGAAGCCCTACATCATGTCGAGTTTGGCTATTGCGATGCCTCTGTTATTTCCTCAAGCACTTGCCGTGTATAGTCAGAGATTGACTCATATTGAATCCTGGAGAATCATGCTTATCGTCTCGCGGACACTGATGGGTGGCGCACTCGGGTTTGCGAGTATGAACTTTCACTCAATTCTTACAGACCTTTTTGGGACGTCGCTAATGAGTCACAACCCCCATCAAGAGGTGGTCGATAAATTTGATGCAAGGCGGCACGGTGGCGGGATGGGTGTCTGGCTTGGTATCTGGACGTGGTGCTGGATTGGGTCGCTCGGTCTCGGATTCCTTACTGGAGCCGCAATCATTGACAACCATCCTCCTGCATGGGGCTTTTATGTCAGTATAATTCTCATCGCGGTCGTTCTTCTGCTCAATGTCATCTGCCCCGAGGTTCGGCGGTCTGCCTTCAGACGATCCGTCACCGAAGTTCGAACGGGTTCGGATATTTCACGACGACTCGCTCGTGGAGAGATCATGATGCATCGAGTAAAGACGGGACCAAGGTGGTGGGGCGAGGAAGTTTATCACGGTATTCTCCTATCTCTTGAGATGCTCCGACAACCAGGTTTCACTATCATGGCTATCTATGTTGCGTGGATCTATGCTCAAGTGGTCCTCGTAATCGTCCTCCTCGGGTCATTAGCCTCTCGGCATTACAAACTACACGCAACTTATGTCGGATTGAATGTCGCCGGCGTAACCCTGGGAGGTTTGCTCGCGGTTCCATTCCAGAAAGCCAGCATCTTCTCGAGATCTCGCCATTTCCAATTTGACACAAGCAGGGCAACTCTTGACAGCAAGCTGACATGGTCGTCACATCTAATTCGTCGAGGTCTCTTCGTCATCTTGCTGCCAATAGCAGGTGGTTGTTACGCTGCTGGGTCTTCCGGGCCTCCTCTGAGTATAGGCGTCCCAACGTTCTTCGCAATTTGTGTTGGTTTCCTTTCATGTTTGGCCATTGCCGAATGCAATGGGCTGATCATGGAAACTTTTGACACTTCGGATCTTTTCCCCGGGATGACAGGTCGGCCGAAGAGAGGCTCTGGTGACGGCCAGAAGAAGACAAACTACTCCTCTTTCCCCAGGGTTACAGCTGGTTTCGCAGTCATCCACACCTTTGCCTTCATCCTCGCGGCGGGTTCGACAGCGTTGGGTGGGCATGTCACCCGAGTGCTCGGCCAGCAAGTTGCTACAGCTGTCGTAGCCGGCATTCTCTTTGTACTGTCAGTAATGTTGCTGCTGATCCTTGTTCGGTTCAGAAACGTTCTGATCGTCCCACGCTCAAAGTCGGCAGAAATGGACAGGGTGGCTGCAGCTCGTCGAAAGTCGACCTTGCGGCGTCTATCAATGCCTAATAACCCACAGGCGATCATGGAGGAAGAGAACGCTTGGAGGCCTTTCATGATGGGCAACCCAGTTGGGAAGAAGCGCCGAATGAACATCCTTGAGCTTGGTGCCATGAGCCGCTGGCAGGAGATCAGAAGGAAAAACAAGCTCGTCGACCAGGGCTTTAACTTCAATAGTGCTACCTCAGACCAGGGGCTCGAGTTGTCTAATGCGGCGCGTGGACGTCAACCTACCGATTTCCGGCATGCTCAAGACATTTTCCAAGTCGGCAGCGGGAGGGAAACCCTTCCAAGTCGTTATCGTCGTAGTGAACAAGCAAGCAGCGATCCCTTAGATGTGGAGGTGGACTTCATGAGTTCTGCTGCGGGCCTTAGCCCTCCTTCTCAGCTACATCAACACCCAGAAAGAGATTGCTTTGTGGGTCAGACCGTAAAGGAGGAGAAGAATGAAGATACTTGAAGCTTTTAGGAACTGCCACGAAGACTAAAACACGACAAAGAAGATATCGAGGTGCGAGACATGAGGACATAAGTTGAACCTACAATAGCTCAATAGTATACAAAAAAGTTCCTTAATGCAGCCCCTTCTTCAATGGCTTCCAGTCTATGTATATCAATCATTAAAACCCCTACGCAAAAAGATATGACTGCTGTACAATGTGTTTTTATTTAGTGAAATGTCGTAGACTTGTAGTCAGACGTTATGAAAATTCCCTGTGCAAAAAATGAACGCCTCGTCAACCTTTTATTGCACGTCTAGGAATAAATCATCTCCGCGTCTTGTGGGTGTCAGTTTTGGCTTCCATGCTGGTGTTAAAGGCAAATGACTGTCACCAGTATTTGACGTCGTGGTTTCATTTTCATTGCGGCGCCATTTAGCTGTGCTTTTGTCTGTAGGAATGACCATGCTGGCGGCGCGGTCGGAACCAAGGCGCTTCGCAAGAAGGGATGAGTCATTGGAGGTGGATGTAGCGAAAGATGTGCCGGAGTTGGAAGAAGAGGAGTAGTGCTCCAGATTAGGCCGTCGTAGGGGTCCGCCGAATGCTTGTGATGGAAGTTGCTGTCGGCTATTGGGATGGGGTTGCTGCGGATGCGGGTTGGGATGCCACGGTGTTGGATTGGAGTGTCGAGGGTTCGGACGGAACTGCTGAGGAGGCGGATAGAATTGGTTAGGATATGGTCGCGGCTGCCCAGGATATGGGTGATGCTGTTGATGATGTGGGCGAATCTGTTGGGGTTGCATACGGCCTTGTTGAGGGTACATACGAGGGTGCTGAGAGTGCTGAGGGTGCATGCGAGGCTGGTGAGACCGAGAGTAGGGCATGGGGTTAAAATGCTGCTGCTGTGGTCCATGGGGTTGTTGTTGTTGATGTTGGTGATGAGCCTGTCTTTGTGGCTGCAGCGGCTGAGGATATGGCGGGTCGAAAAAGAACGCCGGAGCACGAGCTTGTATAGGCACATGTTGAGATAGGTCCTCCGGTTCCGTTTCTGGTTCGGGAGAAGGTTCAACCATACGCATAGTAGGTGAACCTGTCTTCTCAAGGCCCGGGTTCTCCATCGGACGTCTTCCTTTAGTAGGGACGTTGGCAGAAGATATTCTAGAGCTTAGCGAAGGGGGCGGTATGCCCAAGGTCGGGCTTGGCTGACCAGGGGGGTGGTATATGGGCCGTGCTGGTGGAGGAGCAGTCTTTACGCTTTCGCCAGAGCTATTATTCATTAGAAGTTGCTGGCTAAGACGGCGAGGATCTCGTGTGGGGATTTTGGGCTGTGTCGCCGGTGAGTTTTTAAGAAGGGAGATAGGTGATTCAACAACAGGGGAGAGCGTCTTAAAGGGTGGCTCTGGAGGCGGCGATGGGTCGCTTATGTTGTCTTCCGACGAAGTGGTGATGACAGTAACTCCGCTATCAGCAGAATTCTCACGAGGTCGTGTCAAGTTTCGGGAAAGTGGGCGTTGGAGGGAGGAACTACGTCGTGGAGATGGGTTTGGCTGGGACGAGAAGAGAGGATACGCTCCAGCCGCGGATGGTGCAGGACGAGGCGCAGACTGTTGAGAGTAGACGCTGGATGATTGTGAGGCCATTCGAGATATTTCTGCAGGAGGGGCCAGAGTTGCTTGGGGTTTCTCCGTACTCGGTTTCTTTGGGGTCTTGTCGGGGTTCGCGACTTTGAAAGCTCCAAAGGCTGTATCGCTCTCCTTAGCTGGGGGAGTTGCTTCCACGGTCGGCAGAGCTGGTGGGGCATGGGAAGCCCGTTTTTTGTCACCAAGAACCCAGTTACCAAACTGGTCAGCGACATAGTACGTCGCCGCAGAGTGAGGTGTTGTTGGTGGAGGTCTCCAGACCTTCTCGCCTGCCGACAGCGTACCATCCTCCTCGAACTCAGTCGTTGTGCTCTCTCTACCAGTCGGTCCTATCAAGCTGCTGGATGCCGCGACGGGAATCTGAAGCTTGGGGGGGGCTGGAGGGAATGGCTTAGTCCGTAAGGGGGAGCCTATACTAATCGGAGAACCGAATATGGTGGATGGCAGACGAGGAGCGCTTCCACGGCGCGCGGAGCCAGCATTTGATGGCTCTGGAGTAATGAAATCCGGATCACGCTCATGGCGAGAAAACCTATCCGATAGCCTTTTCTTAACATTGAGAGGCAAGGCTGGCAAAATGGGCTTAGCAGGAAGTAGCTTTGACATCCGCCTTGGCGGGGTAGGTTGTGGTGTTCGTGTGACCCGACTATGAGCAGGCGATATCGCGAATCCAATGGCGTCAGGCTTGTAGCTCGCTCGGCTATACGAAGGTGGCGGAGGAGGAATTGCCGAATCTAACGGCGCATCGATTCGAGGAGCAGCCCAGTTTCCGGATCCTTCATTATCTGATCGATCTGATCGGGCTGGCTTGTAACCCCAAGTATCCCGCACAGGGAAAAAGCCAGTCTTGATATTCGGGTGATTTCTGCGGCGACAGTATCTTGCTAGAACAATGGCTCCAATAGCAACACCGGCGGCTGCAAGAACGCCAATAGAGATGCCAGCTACTTGCTTGCTATTAAGGGATTCTTTATTATCTGCCCCGGCTCCATCTGCTCCCGCTACAGCTGTGCTGGAACTGGTTGATGGCGTGGCGCTTGAACTTTCTGGAAATTTGGTTGTGGTTGGTAAAACGTTAACAAGGGTATCTGTAGAGCGAACAGAGGTATGAAAAGAAGAAAAAGACGGAGTAGATGAAGTAGTTGAAGTACGAGTAATAGACTTTGCTGAAGATTGGTTACGCGAAGTTGGGCGTGGAGGCGGCGAAGATGTGTCAATGACCAACGTTGTCGGTAATGAAGTGGGAGGTGCGGTTCCCATCGGAAAACTCGTTACCGGAGGAAATGTAATGACTCCATCACCTCCCGAGGGAGGCAAGATCATAGTCGCCGTGATGGTATCATGGGTGGGCTCGATCGCACCACGCTTTCCGTCGCACATGCTAAAGGCATGTTGAATCATATCATCTGTGTCTTGGTGAGCCTCCCTTCTCGTGATCTGCATTTCTCAGAGAAACTTACCACTTGCTTCATCCTTTGAGCAGGATCCAATGGCCCTCTCCGCCGCGAGGCACTGGACGGCTCCCTCTCCAACGGTATATCCCGACACCCCAAGGCGCGCACACAGACATTGTAACGATGGACTTGTCCCGCACTTCCTTGTTCCGTAGTTGACGCTCAGAAACGAAACGAAGCACCCCTCCGCGCAGCTGGGGACGAAATCGGAAAACTCGCTTGAGAGGTTAAACGACACAGCGGCCGCGAGGGTGAAGTGCGAAAAAATGATCAATTGTAGGGAAGCGTAAAGAAACGGCTTCCCAGCCACTCTATGAGCAAACATCTGAAGAACCGACTATATGTGTTAGACATTGTTCGAAGGAAGATGTCATGAAGTCAAGTTGCTCACTCGAGTCCCAGTTCACGCAATGGCAAGGCACTGAGGCGCAGGTTAAAATTGACTCGTGTGAAGATTCCATGCGAACGCTGAAAGCAAGCCAAGTCGATATTGACGCAACTCCGAGCGCAGGGAGGGATCAGACGAAGCAGAACCGGTCAAGCTCACCTAAAGGAAAGGGTATCGTGTTATTGAGGACGACCAGCATCTCTTAGCATGATTCATTACCAGCCAGAAAGACAAAGAAAAAGAACGAATGCAACACAATGAAACTCGAAACGCGCTCCAAGTCCGGCAAAAAAAGGAACATTCGAAAAAGATCAGAGAAAAGAAAGGGAATCTGGCAGCCCGGGTCCTTAGAAAGGACTCGCGACTATAGTTCAGCGCTTGCTCCATGGTGACTTTCCTGCAGCCACTTTCGACCAGTACCGCCGGGTATGTCTTACCCAGCTGAGGATAAACAGACTTCTGCCGGTTTGCGTCATGATGGCCCCGTTGAAATGAGTCGCCATGTTGGAGGTGCACCTATTTCGAGATGCCTAGCGGCATCGCAGTGGGGAGTTGGAGGGTGGCAGCGGTTATGCTAGAAGATGAATGGCTGGGGGCCCTTGCATTCTGGCGCCTTCTAAGCGCGAAGCTGTGGGCGCCAACAGATTATGCATCCGGTGTATCACGTGACTTATCTAATCGCCATCCCCAGCCAATGAATGGGGGCCTCTAAGCTCCAGGCTTTCGCTTTGCAGATCGTGGCGACTTCTGCGACGCCTTGTTCGTTTCATGGTCTGAGCCTGGGATTACTGGACGAGATCGTCTCTTACTGTCGAAGGGGCCGGGTGAATGGCTTGAGTTCGGTATCATATCGGGGCTGGTCCCATCAAAAGGGAGGAGGTTGGTTGTTGACAGAAAAGCTTGGCAGGGATCATGAAGATTCGATGAACAAGCGACACAGCTGGGCGCATCTAAGGCATTTGGTTGGCTAGAGCCTTACGGAGCTCTTGGAGCCCAGCCGGGCGTTGTATGGTCTGGAAGGCCATCTCTTAGCATATAGGAGCACCAAAGCCATGGAGGCGACCCGAGTTGATCTATCATAATTTTATCATGATTTGAGTTCTACTTGGAATGCTCGCAGGACACGCAAAGTGCAAGTTCAAAACGACAACAGATAGCGGCCTTTACCTTAATGTCGCAGTCTTGTGTGTCGCGGAAGATCCCTCCACTTGTGCAGATACTGTGAACATTGATGGAAGGTGCACCAACTATAACCTCTGACCCCAACGCCAACAAAACTCCATCAGAGAATAAGGGATGCAAGGGATGATGCCAACTCAAAATTCCAGGAAATCCATCTACTCCACCCCTAGTCCTATCACAGAGGCAATATCACAAGCCGCCTTGGTTCATGGTCCTAGCAGAAAATGCTATGCAACATCCAACATACTATTGCGAGTTGTCTCACATCGCCATCTCAGCCTGTAACTTTCTGATTTCGGCGTCTTCGTCGTCCTCTTCGATAGCATGGTTCGCTGATACAGCTGTATCGTGTCAGTCTCGATCGAGTCTTGACGAGGAAAATGAAACATACGCTCTTTGTTCGATGGAGTGGGCAGCTTGTGTACCACGTCTGACACGGGCACATTCCCCGTGTTTAACATTTGCTCATCCAGTTGCGCTTGTTGCAGTTGATCCAGCTCCTCATCCAAATCTGCGTCGTCGATCGGTGTATCGCCGAGTGGAACTTGTGTAATGGCCGTGAAAATATCTCCGCTGAGCACGTTTTGATCGCGTAACTTTTCCCTGTCCTCAAAGTTAGCAGTCCGAACATCTTCTCATAGGCCAATGATGAGACAACACACATAGTCGCGTCGACCTTCTCTGGCGTAAGTTTGCCGTGGATCTGCTCCATCGCCTCGCTGGCCTTCTGCATCGCCGCTAGGGTCTCCCTGTTGATATTTGCTGACTCGATAGCGTTGATTTGTTGCTCTAGTGTTCCGGCCTGGGCGATCGTCTGCTCTAGTGAATGTTCGAGCCCCTTCTTGCGCCGCAACGCAGCTTTGGCCGCTGTTGTCCCATCAGCACATGCCCCCTGATGACCCGTTCTATCCAGCTCCTCACATACCATTTTTATTGGTGTTGACCATCTTTCTAGCAACGCTTTCTTGTTCGTCGATTTGGTGTTGCAAGTGCTTCTCACGCTTCTGTAGCATATCGAGTTGGGAACGCAGGTTAAGAATCGCGTTCTTGGGGCTATCCTTCCGCTTCTGGGCGGCGCCGCCGCTAATCCAGGACCACATCTTGAAGTCGTTGAAAGGGTCGAGTTAAGATCAAACAAGCAGTTCCTTTAGAGCTAGGACTAAGCCCGCCGGTCCGTATGAAAGGTTTGTGGACTCGAATGTGAACGCGAGACAAAAGCGTAAGCCTCTCCGGTGCGGATTAGGATAGTAGTGGGGTGAGACTAGAAGTACAAATAGTCCAGATCAACGCCTGGAGAAGGCGTGCTGGATAGAAGAGGCGAAGTGTAACTCACGTAGTCGTACTCTGGTGCAGATCTTGCGTCTTTTCTCGGATATCGTATGCGTCGTCGTCGTGTGAGTAGAGTCGAAGCCTGGAGATGCTTATCGCTACCTTTGTCGTTTGCAGGACGATGACGGCAGCCTGAGCTTTAACCGCAATTCTACCGATCATGTGACGTGGCATTCACATGGCTATCTTAGTCGAAGGTCACCGACGAAGGTCACGCGCAACGAGAATAGGATTGGTATACGGTTGTAGAGCTCCCTGGGGTTTCTTTGCTCCCTTCATTCTTTTTATTATTAATGTTTTTTTTTTACATCAATATCAACTGGCTGAGAACACAAGGTCACTGTCCTCCCTTCACCTAGCAAAGCTACCCTATACCATGACGGATATCAGCGAAATATCCACAGGTATCATCGACGAATACCGTGCTCCATATTATGGTGCCTATTGGTAAGTTGAATGTATTTGGGTATTGGATGGGCAAGTCGACCTCCCTCTTGATGGCGCTGGAACTGGCCTTCGAAGGTAAGGATTAAGACTCTCCGTACCTTATGTGCACTCGTACACAAAATAATCATAAAAGCGGACTATACATGACCCTGGCTCTACCACAGAAATGGATAGTTGGGATCGTTGAGTCATTAGTTTAGCTGTCGTTGGCCATGCTTAAGTAGCTCAATTTATCAGTGTTATATACCGCTTTACACTCTCAACTTCTTCTTGACCAAGCTTGAGTGTCGGCTTTCTTCCAAGTACCTCCCTCTGCTCCAGTCGAGGACCGCTATTTCAACCAGCCAACCAAGCCCACAATTGCTAACATAAGTAACCAGAATCTATTATTACAGCGAAACATCCAGTTCGCTTCCGAGGCTAAGCCCAGGTAATCACAACCCCCAAAGAACGCCGCACCGTGAGTGAAAAGGGAGTAACCTCAGAGCGCTACCCGTATCCAAGGTGTGAAGAGAGTACGGTGGAAAATGGAGGTCGTAGCGCGCCAAGCGCTCGTCGTGTCGATGCCGAAGCTGGGCCAAGTCTAAAAATCCAGGATGGCAAGTCTAACATTGTTATCGTCATACAGCATTGCGCTTTCGTCAAGGCGGCGATCGAAGCCTGCGGACCGGTCCGGGCATGAATATGAGACGTGAAATTATTCGGTCCCCATGAATAAACTCGCAACGCTTTATAAGTTCCCACCCTTCTCCATGGTATCGATGTGCCAGACGACGTAATTGGGCAGACCAATGACCTGGTAGCCGGCTCGCTTGGCCATCTTTGCGAAACCTTCCGTCTCGGCTTGGTTCTCAAAGGCGTAGCAGGGGAAATTAATGCCTAAGAAACCATGTCAGCTGGCACCTGGTGTAAAAAGTTGTTCAGTACCTACCAGACCGGTGAACATCAGCCTTGACAAGAATATTAACACCGCCGATTCCATCGAGTTCTATCTCTTCATCCTTGTTTTGTCGCCAGTCACCCATCTTGGCCATGTATTCGCGGCCGGTGTCGTATTGCTTGTAACCTGTAACCGGAATGTAACTGTCAGAAAGTTTCTCGTCATGTCAAGAAGCGTGCTACTAACCCTCAGCGAGCACAATATCGTTATCCAAATTGCTGACCAGCTTGCGTCCCTTGTCCGATTCGACCCAAGAATTATAATCGACTGTCCGCTGGTGTTAGTGAGCTGCTACACCAGAATTATGAGTGCGAAAGACTCACATCGTCCCTCAATATCAACGTTGTTTCGGTAGCGGTGGAACCAGATGTCTGCGGAAGGGGGTTAGTTTCGACTGGTTGTCCAGATGAAGAGCAGGATGTCGCCTACTTGGTACGAGAATATCCTTGTCGTGGGCGATAAAGTCCTCCAGGATTTTCTTAGGGCTATCGACGATATCCACATCACGCCAATAAACCCAAGAGTGTTCGGCCTTTAACGCGGTAGACAAGAGGTAGTTCCTGGCTCTGCCCATGGCTTTCCGTCGGGGGCCCTGGGCTTCGAATGAATGTCGCTCCTCAACATTCTGGCTAAGGTGGAATCCGAAATCCTTCTCTACAACCATCGCGCTGTGAAAAGGAATCTGGTCTGGACGTTTCTGAATACGGTCCAGCTCTGATGCGAGAACGGCCAAGGTGTCATCTTTTGAGTCGGAGACAAGGAAGGCAAGATCGATCAAATGATGAGGATACGTAAGCTCGGCGAGAAGTTCGAAGTACTTGGACAGGTGAGGAGCGGCGTCCTTGAGAGGGGTTAAGATGAGGACACGCTCCTCGTTGGTAACGGCCTTGCGAGTTGATGTAATGGGGTTTAAATCGACGTGCTGGATGGTCGTAGAATTGATTTGCAGCGGCGCATGGTGATTGAAGATGACTGGTGTCTGTAAGTGTGCATTCCACCGAGCGTGCTCGTTTTGTGACATGTCCATGGGGGCTTTAGAAGGTCCCCAGCAGTAGAAGCTGTATTCACGTTAGTCGAAGGAGTGTTCCGAATCCCAATCTCGAACAGATGCGCCGTACCTTTGCATCTCAGATGCTGAGCTGGAGATGCCGCGCCACAAAAGGAGAACAATTCCTGTGATGGCAACAAGGAGAAGAAACCGTGTTCTGGTCACGGCATTCCATACTGCTCTCGTTGGCGGGAGCTGAGCCCTCGCGGCTTTCCAGTTTAGACCACCCTTGGGAAGAAGCATGGCGAGCTCTTCAAACGTGTCTTCGTCACCACGCTCGGTCGAAAAAGATGCCTTTTCAGTTGGGAGAACTGGGAGTGGGGAAGGATTCGTCGTCGACAAACGCGGGTCGCAAGGGGGATGGGAGGAATCGAACTGGACAGATAAGGGCTCGCCAGGTCGGAGGGAGGGTCGAGGAAGGAGAGGATCCTAGGAGCAAGCGAGAGAAGAAGGCACCAGGATCGCGCGGGGGAGAGAAGGGGATACTGGACCGAAAGAACGGCTGTGCCGACACAGTGAAAGTTGATTGAAGGTGGATAGAAAGTCAATTGAAGGAGAGGGAGGCACTGGGATCAAAATTCCCACGGCTTATTACGGAGTAGCCCAGGACCGCTAATCAGGATGGAAAAAAGCTTACCTCCATCAGCGCAGCGTACCGGCTAGATACAATTTTCCGCGTGCCCATACAGGCGTCTATAGCGGGTGTGCCAAGTACTCAGCGGGGTCTCTCCCTAACTTTGGAGCAATGGAACGCGGTGGCTCCTAATTTAGCAGCGCTCCAGCAGATTGATAAAACCTCCAGGGGAGACTAGTCTGTACAGCTTACAGAGATAACAAATGCTCATGTACAAGCCCCGCAGATCAGTTTAAAGTTGCACTACTTATCTTCAAGCTAAATGCTAGGTATGGTTACGGTATATATACTTATTTTATAATGATCAATCTAACAATGAGATACTTGTTTCCTTATTATTAGATGGATGGGGATCTATCTCCCTATTCCGCTATAGCGAGTTACAATATAAAACTGCGGGATTTAACATTTGTTATCCCTGTGGGCTGTGCTTGAAGATCATGGGCAACATCGACTCTTACGCTGGTACTATACTGGCCTCTGGAGCTCGAAGGGGACACTAATGGCTAGAATTATCGGATCAGGTCAAACCATGGAGGCTCCGGTGTTGATGTCCCCATTCTGCACCTCTCGGAGCCCGATCCGTTACTCATCATCATGAAGCCAGAGCGGCCCGAGTCGTTCAACAAATCTCCCGCTAAGGCATGTGATGATGCGCCTCAAGACTAGATGGGGCAAGACAAGGGAGAATGTGACAAGTGAGGAATACCAGAAATGGCGATTGCGCGTCACTGCAGCGTGCCCCCATGCAAGCTCGTCGTCGGCTTGGGTCGCTGCACTGCGAAGCAGACGGCAAGTGAGAGAAGATATCGTAACGTGCGGAAGCAGTCGGCAAAATGCACGGGGGCAATTCTTGCTAGCTTAGC
The DNA here is from genome assembly GCA_024112705.1 of Microcera coccophila. Lineage (NCBI taxonomy): Eukaryota > Fungi > Ascomycota > Sordariomycetes > Hypocreales > Nectriaceae > Microcera > Microcera coccophila. The sequence continues at coordinate 15,706 of JAMYIC010000059.1, forward strand.
AAGCCACCTTATTGTTCCAGAAGCGAAGGCAGTCATCTTTCCGTAGATGCTTACATAACGGGTCAACCTGCGTGTAACCTCGAACGGCGAGGCAAGCTCATCGTCGACGTGAACAAGGTCTGCAGTTCGACATTGCAAACGCCATCCTACCATCTAAACTCAACGTAAATAATATCCAGGCAAGAGCCCTACGTTCAGGAGAAGACAATCATCAAATCTGTTACCTCACATTACACAATTGTTACATGAATTGGAGCCCGGCTCGAGGAGGATATTCACGCACGCTTATTAGCCAACTCACTAAGCTGTCCATTGCCTCACAAACTCCAACGAGCTTCACTGAGCCGCGAAACATGGCGGCAACAAGACGTTCTTCACGCCTCCATGTCCGGTCAGTACCGAAACTGGAACCGCCCCAGGATTCGAAGCAAGCCCCCCCTTCAACCCGCAAACGCAAAGCACAATCCCCAGACCCAGGCCCGAAGGGTCCCTTCACGCCATCTAGGAAACGCACACGGGGCAAGGCAACATTGCCTCCGTCGACTCCCATACCCGTTGCAGCAGGTCTCGTTGCAGGGCCTGCCAGTGTGACTACGAAATCACGAAATGCTGCGGTTACACGTCTGGCAGATCCGAAGCTGACAAACGCACCACTTCTGTCACCAGAGTCGTCACAGGTCGTGGCATCTCGAAAAATCGAGTCTGTATCTCCATCTAAGGCCTTGGCGGTCGAAACCACGACTGCGAATCTGCTCAAGGAGGCTTGCGATTACCTGATCGAGGTTGACCAACGCATGAAGCCATTGGTTGAGCAGAATTATTGCAAGGTGTTCTCACCGGAAGGATTGGCTGAAAGTATCGATCCCTTTGAGAGTCTCTCGAGCGGCATCATCAGCCAGCAAGTATCGGGAGCGGCAGCGAAATCCATCAAATCCAAATTCCTTACCCTATTCGACCTGAAGCCTGAAACAAGGTTTCCACCGCCATCTGAAGTTGCTGGCAAGTCTCTGGAAACCCTCCGTGCAGCTGGGCTCTCACAACGCAAGGCTGAGTACATCAAAGGGCTGGCAGAGAAGTTTGCCAGTGGGGAGCTGAGCGCGCAGATGCTGCACGATGCATCAGATGAAGAGGTTATGGAAAAACTCATTGCGGTTCGCGGACTAGGGAAGTGGTCTGTTGAGATGTTCGCCTGCTTCGGGCTGAAGCGGATGGACGTGTTCTCACTGGGCGATTTGGGTGTTCAAAGAGGCATGGCCGCGTTCGTTGGGAGAGACGTGGCGAAGCTAAAAAACAAAGGGGGGAAGTGGAAATACATGTCTGAGCAGGACATGAAAGAATTATCGGACAAGTTCGCGCCATACCGCAGTCTATTCATGTGGTATATGTGGAGAGTAGAGGAAACGGACATCAGTACTATGGAATAGAGGAAGCGGGTTGCCTAAATTGAGAGGTATGAGGAAAAAGGATGCCTTGGTGCAATACCGGCTTAAGGGGTGCGGTGCAAACATGCGAGTTACTGCCTTCTGTGTAGAGTATGCCTGGAATTTGAGCGAAGCTCGGGGTCAATTGCGAGACAAGTTTGATGTCTGTAACATTTTGATCATCAATTTGCCCGGTTGTTCCAATAGTGGGTGCTTCACTATACGGCTGTTTGAACGGTGCGGAAAGAATTGGAGCCGACCGCGAAAGGGTCGTCGAGAGGTTATGGGTCAACAAAACAGGAGAAGGAAAACGAAGATACCAAAAGTTCAGGCCCACCAACGCGTGGTTTGGGTCGAAGGCGTCCTCAGGATCCCACGAAGGAGCCGCTTCCACATCCTGCAGCCACAATCGAAACCGAACGCTATTTATTCATAGTAAACCTTTCAGATCTGTGTACCCACAATCGAGTTACTAGGCGCATGAACGGATGACGATGCTTGCGAAACTGAGGAAGGCGACGCTAGTGGGTCGCTGGTTGAGCACGGAACATTGGGAACGCGTCACGGCACGGAATAGGGCGCGGGAGTATGTATGGGGAGAGTCTTGCCGGACGGCCCACTTGACGCCGCGGCAACGGAGTCACCATGCCAAGGAAGTAAAAGAAAGGCCAGCTAAAGCTGTTGGACATGATAAGTCGGCGAAAAGGAAAGTAGACAGACAGATGCCCGGTCACCTCGGCGTGAACTCGAGAATCTCAACCGAGTGCATGTATCATTGGAGCCCTGAGTTCCCAGCTCGGGAGGGTTTCGATAAGAGCATGTGTATTCACAGCGAGGAAGCGTTGGCGCAAGCCCCTGCAGCCAAGCCCAGGGGTAAAATCGAGCTAGGGCGTGGGGAAAGGGGTACCCGTAGCAATATCAATGTGCGGCAGAAATTTACGTGCTCAGGACGCTTGGGAAATGATGATTTCCGCTCAGGTGCCGCTGAATTCCATGATCGCCATCAATTGTCAGTTAATGGTATACCTCGGGAGATTGGAAGACTCAGTTCATGGCAAAAAGGATGTGACACTGCCAAGAAATCCTTCAAAGTCTCGACGGGTCAAGGGCAAGGGGTTGAAGGGACTGAAAAAACAATGGCCTCGATAAACTAGAGAAGGGAACGTTTGTCTTGGTCGAGGAAGGGGAGCGCCTTCGTAGCTCCAATGGCTTCGGCTGAACGGTGACGGTGGCCACTAGAGAGGCAAATATCTTGGAAGGCGATGGCCTGTGACGAGATCCATCGGCCTCCCGAGGCCTGGACTCGTATCCGCTGATATCGCACACGACTATCGCTGGTGTTGGATGCTACGAATTTTGCCGTCTCATTCGTCATTCCGCTGAGCTCGACGCGAGTGCTTGTGTGCAGTAATCGTGGCGCTGGAGTCGTGGCCGTAAGCGCAGATATGACCAAGATTCTGCGTCATGTCATACGGGGTAGCCTGATTACCGGACACCTAGACTAGAGGCGAGATGAAACACCTTCACCCTCAACAGAGGTGCTGCAAAAGGGAGACACTGGCAGAGCAGGCATCCAAGTAAACCAAGGAAGCCAAGCAAAGCACAGCAAAGTAAACCAACCAAGGGGTGGATGAACACGCGGCGAATGAAGATGAGACGGCCGCAAATTGGTTCCCCGAGGAGGCAAAATCGGAAGAGATGCCGTCCTGGTGCGTCTGCTAGCGAGTACTTCGCTGATCTCGGGCCGCAGCCAAGGTCCAGCGAGGAGAGACTGGGTTCAACGAGGCCTTGCGCCGCTGAAAACAGACAGCCTTGGGGGAAAAGCCAGGCAAAAGAGATGACACTGGAGAAGGTCAACGGATAACGGGAACCGCGAACGGAATGCGTCCCCACAGGCAATCAGAGAAAAACCTTGCTAGCGATAGCGAAGCGGAGTTTTTCAAGTAGCATCAGCACTTTATTGATGGATTGCAAATTTCGCCCACCTGCGCGCGTGGGAGGAGAGATCCCACTGTTGGGTTCGTAGCTCGGCTGATTCTTGTTCTTTTTTCTTGTTCTTTTTTCTGCTTTGAAGGGGGTGGGGGGAGGGTTTTGTTTGGCGAGAACAAAGGGAGCGGAATCGGTAGCTCGTGTCGTCGTACACATGTGCCTAAACTCAATTGGAACCATCGTCGGGTCATTGAACTCTTGTTGCAAGCTTGTAACGGCCCCTTTGACTCTTGCCCCCTTCTTATTGTGGCTGGACACAATGGCCCTAATAAATGGTATGCTCAAGTCTTGGATGTTGGATCTTCGGGGGACGTGAGCACCCTGAACCGTGGTCAATGTGTTTCTCGACGGATACCACCATCTATTCAGGGCATGAAGCGTTGTTAGTCCCTCCCGTAGCACCGTATGGAGCGATACGTATCAGTTGGGGCAAAAAAGGCCGACGCTGCGTACACCCACACGCCCAGGACACACCCAGGACGAGATAGAGCCACACACACCCTCGCCCTGGCTCGCTCCCCGGGAGGCGTCTGAGTGGATGGCTGGCTATTGGCCTTGATCTCAATCCTTGCCATGGCGCCGGATATCCACCGCGAGGTAGCTGGTGGTAGCGACTCATCTCTTTCATCTTCCTCTCCTCTTTCTCTCCTTCCTCTCGTCGTCGGTCTCGTCGTTATATCGTCCACCTTTTTTTCGATTCACGCCATTCGTTTGTGCAAAGTCAAGAGAAGCATTCTTCTGCTCTCAGACCTCGCGTTTCCCATAATTCAAGACGAGCTGCCACAGCTCTCTTTTCCGCAGCCGTTGCCGAGGAACACAAAAGATCAAGGAAGAAAGGAGGAAATTCAGACTTGTTCTACCAAGAAAAGGTGCGTACGAAAGGACGAATTGCGACTGGTGGAAGCTCCGTCTGCTGGTCCGAGTGCGCGTTGCGTCCGTCGCCTGGCACCTGGCAGCTCTTGACACTGGGTCGTTTCTGGTTTCGTGTTTTTCCTTGACCCAGACCACATCACCTCTCAACCTCCTAACTCTCCCTCCCATTAATTGCATCCACATCCACTTCCCAGCTTGGCCTTCCTCCATCTCTGGCCTTCTCCTTCCCCTCTACGCCCTTTCGTCATCCCGTCCTCTCGCCCTCCCTCATTACCCGGGCTGCGCCTGTCTCGCCATCCACGGTCGACCACGAGCTACGAAAAGGAGAACCAAACCATCCTCTTCCGCCATTGAGCACTTGGTTCACCCCCAATATCATCTTTTTCCGACCTGTTCGAATTTTGGACGGCAGCCATAGATTTAGGGGCTTCACAAAGCAAACACAGACAGTCAGATTACCACGCCGCCCAAACACCTCTCCGTTCAGGCTTCGGCTCTGCATTGCTTCGCGTAATCCGAAAACAACACGGAAGACTAACATCAATTGTTCCCAGATCAAGATGCATTCCGTCACTCTACTTTCCGCCTTCTTGGCGATTTGTAGCACCGCCTTCTCCGGTCCGTTCTGCCCCCACCTCGAGACTTCGCGGAAATCATAATAGCTAACAAACGATCCACAGCTTCAACCTGTACGTCGGACATCACCATCACTTCGGCTACCCCCGTCATCAACTGCGATGTTGTCAATGGCAAGGTTACTGTCGACGAGGCCGTTGCTGGCGATCTCGTGATCAACGGTCCTAAGCAGATCAAGGGTGACTTCGTCGTCACTAATGCGACCAAGCTCATTTCGTTGAGCAGCACTAGCATCAATTCTATTGGTGGTAATTTTCAACTTGAGACACTCGAGTTATTGAGCAAATTGGACATGTCTGCTCTGCAAACCTTGAACAATGTCAAGTTCATGGGGCTATACCAGCTGGGCTCCGTCACCTTTTCGTCTTCTGGTATTACCAAGCTCTCCAGCATCGAAGTCTCCGATACTTTCATTAGCGATCTCAGTGGCCTCAATGTTTCTTCCGTTAAGGACCTCAACATCAACAACAACAAGTATTTGACGAAATTTGCCTCCGATCTTGTCAATATCACTGGCCAGCTCACCATCGGCCGCAACGGAAACAACATGTCAGTCTCAATGAAGAAGCTTGAGTTTGCTGGTGAAATGCAAATTTCCAACGTCAGCTCTTTCGAGGTCCCTGCCCTCGCCGAGGTTGACCAGTCGGTCAAGTTCGACACCAACCCTGATCTTGAGTCCTTCACTGCCCCCAACTTGACTAAGATTACCAATGACGTCTCCTTCATCAACAACGTCAAGCTTTCCAACGTCTCCATGCCCATTCTCAAGTCCATCTCGGGTGGCTTCACCATCCAGAACAACACTGCTTTGGAGACCATTGACGGTTTCCCCGATCTGGAGACCGTCTCTGGCGGTATCATTCTCCTCGGTGACTTCAACAAGTAAGGACCTTCGATACTTGCTTTACCATGCAGCGCCGACTAACCATTTATAGGGTTGAGCTCCCTTCTCTTAAGGACGTCAAGGGATCCGTCAACGTCCAGTCGACAACCGATATTGCGAACTTCTGCACCTTCTTCGATAATCTCAAGAAGAGTGGAGCCATCCAGGGTAGCAAGAAGTGTGTGAGCAACAACACCAAGGCTAACGAGGGTACCGGTAGTGGAAACAGCTCCTCCGGTTCCGGCGGCAAGGACAGTGCTGCCGGCTCTGTTGGCCTGGACATGGCTGTCCTCGGTCTTGCTGGCGTAGTCGCTCTTATGCGGCTGCTGTAACTCGGTTGAAATGCAACATGGATCGGATTGGCGTCATGAACTGTTCTCGTCACATGTTCTCTGTTTTTACTACTCGACATATTGTGTTTCATCATCCTTCGCGAGGCACACGAGATGCTTTTCGCGGAGGCAGCAGCTGCGTACAAGGATAACTCACTAGAACTTAATAATCGACTGTACTTTATCTCAATCGTTTTCCTAGCAGTTCAGTGCAAAGACAAACGCTGTCCGATAGTCGCCGAACTGAAGGTCTTATGGCGGCCCTGATTGGTCTAGGATTTATCCTCATAGTATGCTTGGAATTTTGCAGGATTGAGCACCTCTTAACAATTTTAACTTGGCGATACCAACCTAATAGCCATGCAATGTTCTGCGGTCTGGGCTGAAGGATAGAGGGGTTCTGTAACGACTGACTGGAGTATGGTATTCGGAACGTAAACGATGTATTCACGTTATAGTAGATAAAAGATTGGCCTTTTCTTTTCTGCGTGCTTTTGCTACAACCTCTCCGCTGACATTTCCTATCTCCTACTTCCTGCGCATCCTGTTGACTCTCATCTGCTGCTTTTCCGATCGACTTGGGGTATCAAATACGATGGTACGCGACGGTCTCTCGCACACTGTACGTACATTCCATGAAAGGTTAACCACTAGGACTCTCTCGCGCTAAATCAACGGGCTACTTAATCATATATGCCCTTCTCAAACCTCTCACTGTTGTAAAACTTGGGCACAATAGGATTTCCATTGAAAACTCGACCGTCTAACTCGTTGACTGCCTATTTGTTGTGAGCATATGCAGGCACGGACAAACCCAGAATAATACTTACTCGAAGAGCGGATACCTGGTTCGTAAACTTGATGAAGACCTGACGGCTGCTAGGCTCGATAAATAACCTCTCAACTCGCCCATACTATAGTGGATTAGCTTCATGGTGCATGACAATAACCGCCTTGGGAGCATAGCTTACTTTTTCTCCACACTCCTCTCCGATTTCTTGACCGAGGCCATCCATGATCTCAGCTTGTAGATTGGGCATGTTCTCTAACATACTCTGCAGGACAATAACCTCACTCATTGTGCCAAACTTGCCCTCGTTTTCGGTCCTGCGTTTTCCGCCAATGATCTTGCCCTTGCTACCAGGCTCCGCCCAGCCGCCGCCTTCTGCATCTGCTTTCTTTCGGCGTTTCTCGACTTGGACGCGGAGTGGATTGACGATGCCTGACTCGTCAGCTCCAAGGCCTGCACCCTTGGTCCAGCCGTATTTGCTCATGAGACGCCGGGCGAAGTCAGCTTGGCCGGGTCGAATTGACCGAGGCTCAGAGCTAGTATCCTTAGGAATTTCACCGATACTCGGAGGGGGGGAGTAGCGATCGTCTTCGTCTTCACCCTTAGTATCCGGAGGTTGTGTGTATTGAACTGGGGCTCGATGTATCATAGTTGAATCGGTAGATTCGGGCGGCGGAGAAGATAGCGGAGGCGATGGAGCTTCCGAAGTCTGGCCTTGGGTCATACCTAAGCCACGAGCGAAGGGACCGTCGTCGCTTTTGTCATCGGCAATTGGAGCTGAAGGTGGAAGGGGTGGAGGCGGAACGGCTGAGTACGCTGGTGGAGGAGCAAATTGATCTGTGATAGCGTTCAGTAAACATAGACACAATAACCTGTAATAAATACGTACTTGAAACCAAATGCCGCGTATCGTCGTCGTCGTCGTCTGAGAGGTCGCTTTCGTCACGCTTCCGCCGATGTCTGTATAACAACGCTCTCCATTCTCTCACCTCGTCAACCCTCTCGTCACTTCTCAAGTACTCGTCAACATTTGTAGGCCGTGTTGGGTCATATAACTCATCCCAGTCCGTTTCTACCTGTATTTGCTGCCTCTTCTTCTTCTTCTTGCGCCCGCCGCGTTGTCTCTTTTCTCCAGCCCCATACAGCCACTCATCATCTTCTGTTGTTGCCCAGTCGGCCAATGTGCTCTTTGGCTGTGCTGAAAGTATAGATATAGAGGCAGCGGAGGTAGCTTGAGGCTGAGGGGCAGCTTTTGGGAACGAGGGCTTGGCTCTGGCTTGCTTGACTTGGGGACGTCGGATCGGTTGGAAGCGTAGGGCTGGGTCGACAGCCCTTTTGGCACCATTTTCGGCGGCAGAGATGTCGTTCTGGTTATAGAGCACTGGAGCAGACGATATTGTTGCAGGGGAGGAGTCGTTTGGGTCGAGGAGGTTCTCATAGAGGGACAGCCCCCCCTTTGGAAGAGGTGGTGGTGGAGGAGCAGCCATTATGGTGGGTTTGGTATGGGATGCTCGGCCGAAGATTGGTATGACTAATTGGTTAGTCTAGCATTGGCTATGAACAACGATCTCAAAGCTCAGATGATTCGATAGGACCGGTGGTTCTTCTCTTCTAAACACGGAATTCGTCTATAAGACAGGGAGGTAAGTAGGCAATTGCAAGTGGAAATCGGAAGGTAAAGCTAAGTTGCGCCGGATAAACAACGGGATGTACGAGACCATGATGGCAGGTTCAATCGCGGCGACCATGAGAAAGCTTGCAGGTGCCCCTCCAATGGACCCCACCAACAGCTGGCTTTGACTGCCCAAGGCTCTGGAGCTCTCAAGTCGCTGTCACTTTATTTTCGCCTTACCACATCCAACCTTCTTTGCTCTACTGCCAGCTGCCAGTTGGCGAGCGAGCCACCAATTTTCCGGGCGAAATCTTTCGGTTGTGCCGTCACCTTTGCCTCCAGCTCAGCCTCTTTCTTTCACCTCACAATTCAGTACGAACCACGAGCGGCTCCGGAATAAACACCCAAGATGGCCGATCTTGCTAGCCGCATTACCAACCCTAATGAAGGAACCTCGAACACGCCCGCCGAATCGAATCTCGATGCGCCACCTCAGGTCGACGGAGCCGTGGAGGAACTCGGAGGTTCTGGTCTTCACGAGCCTGAATGGGATGTTGAGGTCTCGCTGAGCGACCTTCAAGCCAACGAAGCTACTCCTTTCCACTCCGCGACGACTTGGCAGGATCTGGGCCTGTAAGCAAATGTCATTGTTGTTGTATGTTCCCACTGACATACCTCTTAGCCCTGGGGATATCCTCAAAGGCCTTCTTGCCTTGAACTTCTTGAAGCCCTCTAAGGTTCAGGGCAAGTCACTACCCCTCATGCTTAGTGATCCCCCGAGGAACATGTTGGCTCAATCCCAATCTGGTACCGGAAAGACCGCCGCTTTCGTCACCGCGATATTATCACGAGTCGATTTCTCCAATCCAGAAACACCCCAGGCTCTCGCTCTGGCACCCAGTCGTGAGCTTGCTCGCCAGATCGAGGGAGTCATCAACGCTATTGGTCGATTCATCGGGAACCTGAAGGTCGCCGCTGCTATCCCGGGCGCTTTGCCTCGAGGTGAACCAGTCAGAGCCAGTGTCATTATTGGAACACCCGGTACCGTCATGGATGTAATTCGACGCAGACAGCTTGATGTCTCAAATCTTAGAGTTCTGGTCCTAGACGAGGCAGACAACATGTTGGACCAACAGGGGCTGGGCGATCAGTGTCTGCGAGTAAAGAAGTAAGCGCCCAATGAAATGGACATGCCGTGCGGGAACTGACCCGTAGCATAGCCTGTTACCCAAGACTATACAAGTCCTCCTCTTCTCTGCTACTTTTCCTGAGAAGGTCATGAGCTACGCTGGAAAGTTCGCACCCAACGCTCATAGTCTCAAGCTGCAGCGTAGCGAGCTCACGGTCAAGGGCATTTCTCAAATGTTCATTGATTGCCCCGATGACAACATGAAGTACGACATTCTATGTAAGCTTTATGGTTTGATGACCATCGGCCAATCTGTCATCTTTGTCAAGGTAAGAAGGCATCGAGCGTTTTTGACAAGACATACGTATTAACTTAACACTAGACTCGGGAGAGTGCCAATGAGATCCAAAGACGCATGGTCGCTGATGGCCACAAGGTGTCGGCTCTGCATGCCGCGTTTGATGGTAACGAGCGAGATGAGCTATTGGCCAAGTTTCGCAATGGCGAGAACAAGGTTTTGATCACGACAAACGTCTTGGCGCGCGGCATCGATGTTTCTAGCGTGTCAATGGTCATCAATTATGATATCCCCATGAAGGGAAGAGGTGATACCGAGCCTGATGCTGAAACATATCTTCACCGTATCGGTCGAACTGGTCGATTTGGCCGTGTTGGTGTCAGTATCAGTTTTGTTTACGATAAGAAGAGTTACGATGCGCTCGCGACAATTGCCTCGACATTCGGCATCGACCTCGTCAAGTTGGACACTGAAGACTGGGATGAGGCCGAGGAACGTGTGAAGGAGGTCATCAAGAAGAATCGGGCACAAGCTGCATACGCCCCTAGCGCAACCGACAACCAGAACAAGGCGGCCGCTTAGGGATGGCCCGTGTTTGGGATGCATCAGGTTGTGAACAGACCTGTCAGCCAGGGACTTGATCAAGGGATGAACCAGAGAGTGGGCTATGGATGGAATCAGAGGATGCCATACTACTAGAACATCTCATGGCCATGTCAAGGAGGTGAAAGAGATTCACAATGAAGGAAACCCGAGGGAGGGGGTTTGGTGAGAACTCGCTTAGATGAGTTGAAAGTGAGGCGCGTCGAGATACCATAAAAAAGCCGTCTGTCGCTGTTAGTAGTAAGGCAAGTTGAAGAATACAAAACAATTCCAACAGCCATATGGATTATAAGCCTTAGTGCAGGGGGTTTTGATGAAACCTCTCGACACCTAGCCGGCCTGCCATTTTACTGTGATATGTGCATTGTCTCACCCCATACTGTGGAAACCATGTCTTCAAACATTGTGGAGGCGTTGCAATGCCAGCTATCCTCCTAGATATGGTGCGAGTTGCGACCATAAGGATATTGGCCCGAGGTGGCGTTTTCGGGTTCGTTGGGAGGCTCACGAAATGCACCAAGGGGTGATTACACCGAGGTCCTGGCCGGTTGGCCTCGGAGGAAGCTATAGCACTTGGGCCTACAACTTGAGATATCCAGATACCTTTTTAACGATGTTGTATGACGCTGGTGTTATGAGGCTGTGCAGGTTACGACACAATGACTCCCGGCTGACTGTAAAATCTGCTGGATCTTGGTGAGAGGCTTACAGTGCTCTGAAACGGGAGGATGGCGGCTCGGGGATGTTGACCAGGATTTAGAGCCAGTCTCACATCAGGTAACTATCCATGCGCCTTGATTAATCGATCAACTGCAGTCTCTCAGCCAACCGCTGGAGGAGGAAAGGGACCTGCCTGTATCAGACGGGTTACGAAAGAAGGTACAGGTACACAGACCTCACGTGCAAGCGCCTTCCTTGGCTCTAATCAAATGTCTGCTTTAACCACGAGGTTGGTATCACTGTTGCGACTCCACCTACCGCCTCACCGCTGGACATCTGTGATGCATTACCAAATCCGTTACCCAAGGCATAATACTCTCAGCCCCTAATAAACGCCAGAAGCTACATCAATCATTACCCAAGAAACTTGAATTTAACGGAGGACCCGCGACACTGGTATGACTCGATGGACTTGACAATTTGCGGTGACGTGATTCGAAGCTCCGCCCGCGAATCTTTCAAGATCGACCGCCCCGCCGTTGCGTCGCCGGTGGAGGACCGGACCGTTGGCCGGCTTCACTTGAGAATCTCGGCACCAAGCACCCCGTACGGATGAAACAAATTCTGATCAAGGTCATTGGATAACTGGAAGGTGGAGAGAAGCGGTGACGGCATTTTCCGGACAGCTCATCGCCAAGCTGGGGACATAATCCCAACCTCTTCAAGACGATGGCTTTCCTCTAGTCTGCTACACGTGCCGAACCTTCATCGCAGGCCAAGACTCATTCGTGATGACTGCCAACAGGACGGCCTGAGCGGAATTGGAAGCCGCATTAGCAATCAAACTGACACAATCACCCCACTGAGAGAAAACGGCAACACAGGATGGAGAGATGCATAATGGATCGGCTGGGTGAGGCTGCAGAGGCGAGCCACGTTGCACGTCTGGGGAAGCAAAACCACTCAGTCGCTTTTTTGGCCAGCCAACCAGCCCGGTCGCTGCCCATTCTCAGCGCTAGAGCTGCAGTGGGGGGATGGATGCAGGGAGGGAGGGAAACCCAATATTTGATGTTGGGAGGGTCAAGAGGAGGGACGCATTCCACCCACTATCAGACGGGCATCGGACCTTGGACATTGGAGCCAGCCGTGCCAGCGCATCCGTTGCCGCCCAATACTCTCCTGCTGGTACTTGGTACCTGGCGGGCTCTTATCACCCTCACGCTTGACGTAAACTTTGAACTAGTCTGCTGTCATGCAGGGCCGTCCCGCTGCCGTGTTGGGCTGCGACGATATCCCTCATGTGTCGGGGGGTGTCCAATCTCTGCGTCCAAGTCAGTACAGCAGCTCCTCTGCGACGTGGCGCCAGTGCTACTGCGCTGGCCAATTGAGCCTGGTCATAGCATTGACCGGTCGAACGGTGGACTTCAATGCTGCATTCCTGACTGTTGGGGAAGTCGGGAACTAGGTAGGGAAACTGTCGGGCCTGCATACTTTTCATTTGGGGGTTTGGCCGTCGTCGGACGACCCGTGTAAGGCGTCTACTGTCCGTCCTATGGGGACTTGGGTCGTGGGTCGTGGATCCCATCCTTGTCCGAATACGTTTCTCGAAAATTAACCCCTGTCGCCTAATGTCGCCCGGTCGCCTTCATAATGACTTCTCCGGACTTCTCGCCCGTCCGCCCGCCCGTTATGATCCGAGTTCTGCATCGTACAAATCATCATTGACATCGAATTCGGTCTTTTTCCGCACCCGTTTCGTCACGCAGCCTGCCGTGTGACTGCCACACACCACCACCTCTTTCGTGTTTTGATGACCCTCAAAGGGCCCCGAGCACATCTCCCGTTCCACTTGGCGCCCTACTGCATCTACCCGATAGCCTGATCAGTACCGACCGGTGCATACCTAGAGCAAGATAATAGAGTCGCTCCCCAGGTCACTCAACCTAGAACTTTTGTAATGTCAGGCGTAGACAGGGAACAAAAAGTATGAGTCCCGGGCGTGGTATAGACTACTGTCCGTATAGGACAAACATTGATTTTAGCACTGTGCAGTATTCTGATTTTTCGCATGTCCAGTATTACGAGCCTACAGATTCCGAGAAAGAGGAAGAAAGCCAAGGTAAATCGTTGGTTGCCTCTTTCAGAGCAATATCAGCTGACCGTCTAATAGGTAAAGGGGAGCAGGAAGGGCAAGAGGGAGGAGAGTGGGCAAATACGCAGTATGAGCCAACGCCACCACTGGCTTCCCTTTCGAAGAAGGAGAGAAAAAGGCTCAAAAAGCAGAACGCAGTTGCAGCCGTAGCGGCAGCGGCGATGGCAGCGCCTCCACCACCAGCTCCTGAACCCCCTCAGAAGCGCGAAGAATCAGCCATAGAAGATAGCCCAACGCCATCTATCAGCAGCAAAAAGAAGAAGAAGAAGAAGAAGGACAAAAAAACCCAATTACCACCGTCACCATCACCAACGACTCCCACTACTGAAGGGCCAAAGGAGGAAGAGCAGAAGGCAGACGAAGCAGAGCAGAAGGAGGAAATCGAAGCAAAAGAAGAGGCATCAAAGGTTGAGGAGGCTTCACAAGAACACGAGGTCTTACCGGAGGAAGAAGCCCTCAAGGAGGAAGCAGTCCCCCCTGAAGAAGAAGAAGCGCCTAAGGACCACGAAGCCTCTAAAGAGGACGAACCTGCTAAGGAAGAGCAACCTCCCGAGGAGGGTGAATTGCCTAAGGAGAAACAATCACCGGAAGCAGAAGTTGCCCCTAAGGAAGAAGCTGTCGTTGAGAAGCAAGAGGCACTGAAGGCAGAAGGAGGCTCGCAAGAGGACGTTGCTGAGAAGCAAGCTCTCGAGGAACCGACTGCCAAGCAGGAAGCCTCTGAGGAGAAACCCTTGAAGGAGGAATCTCCTGGGGAAGAAGCCACCAGAGAGGAGCCTTCTAAGGAGGAGACCTCTAAGGAAGAAGCTCCTACGGAGGAAGCGCCCTTAGTGGATGCACCTGTGGATGAAACACCTATGAAAGATGTCGCCAAGCAGGACACAGCACCCGATGAAGCAGAGCTGCTGAAAGAAGAAGCGGCACCAACTAACGAAGCACTCAAAGAGGGCAAGCCACAAGACGAATCACCACCGGATAACGAGGAGCTGGAAGCAGTTAAACAAGACGAGGATGAGGATGAGGTAGTCAAAGCAGATGACGAGGAGTCGGAAGCACCTTCTTCTAAGAAAGGAAAGAACAAGAAAGATAAGAAGAAGGAGCAGAAGGCAAGAAAGAAAGCTCAAGAGAAGGAGAAGAAAGAGAAAGAGAAAGAGAAAGAGAAGAAGAATGCGAAATCCTCCAAGTCCGACAAAATCGAGGAGAGTCAATCCCACAAATCAAAATCAGAATACTTACACTCGAAACCGGAAGACGCAAAGACGACGGCTGAAGATACCGCATCTGAACCATCTCCAGCGGAGAACGACTCCCCGGAAGACGCTCCTCCTATTAAAGACGTTCCTCCTGCTGAAGAAACTTCTCCCACTAAAGAAACGCCTCCTACTGAAGATACGCCTCCTGCTGAAGACGCTCCTGCTGCTAAAGACGCTCTTCTTACTAAAGAAACTTCTCTTGCTAAAGAAATACCTCTTGCTAAAGATATGCTGCCTGCTGAAGACGCTCCTCCTACTAAAGACGCTCCTCCTGCTGAAGACGCTCCTCCTGCTGAAGACACTACTCCTGCTAAAGACACTCCTCCCGCTGAAGATATTCTTCCTGCTAAAGATACTTCTCCTATTGAAGATACTCCTTCTCTTGAAGATACTCCTCCCGCTCAAGATCTATCTCCCGCTCAAGATACGCCTCTCACTGGAGATACGCCTCTTGCTGAAGACGCTTCTCCTACTGAAGATGCTCCTCCTGCAGAGGGTACGTCCCCTGCTGAAGAAATATCTTTTCTTGACGACGTAGCTCCTGGGAAAGAGACGAGTTCTGGTGAAGATCCTGAAGCCTTGAAAGATGTGTCCCATACCGAAGATCAAGCTGTTGTCGAGGACGCTAGGCTACCAGATAACACCGATCTTAGTGAGGTGGCTCCTTCTGAAGGGGACAAGGCTGCTGAAATCTTAACTCCTAGCGATACAACACATCTCGAAGAAAAGAGCGCCGCTGAAGATGACCAAGCACTTGTCAAAGATGACAAGCCTGAACAAGAGGAATCATCGTCTGAAGCAAACCCTTCAGTAGAAGAACAGAACACAACGCCCATCGAAGTCGCGCCTCTCACTGAAAAGACGGCCGTGGTTGATGAGGAGTCAGGTGAAGTGGAGAAGTTTGTTGAGGATATCGAGCCTCAAAGAAATGATGAGCTCTCGAAATCAGAAACTGATGCGGAGAATACACTTTCTGCTCAGTTACAGAACAAGGCTGGTCTGTTGGTAGACACTCCTCTCGCCGAGAACAAATGTGAGGCAGGGGAGGAGTGTGTTGAAGACAAACCTGCCGAAGCACAACTTATTCAGACTGACAGTGATCTCGTTGGACAAGAGAAACTTGCAAAAGAAGAGAACTCGTCTGAGGAGAAGTCTAGCGCAGCTCAGGAAATAGTTGAAGCTGAAGCTGCTGTGAAGACGACTGCTGACGCCGTAGCTTCCGCCGAAATTGAGGCTGAACAAGCTGAGTTAGCTGCCCTGACTGGCAAGAAAGGGAAGAAAACCAAATCAAGAAACAAGAAGGATGCTGCACGGATCAAATTTCTGACCAACAATGCTGCAAGGAGGGCGAAAGATCAAGCCGCAAAGGATGCGATGGAGACAACCAACGCCGCGGAAGCAGAAGAGTCTCCAGTAGAAGATCATATCGGCAAAGACGGGCCTACGGAGGAGAAGACTATCCAGGAGAAACCTGCTGAAGTCACACCTGCCGACAATACGCCTATAGAAGACAAGCCGACAGAGGAGAAGCCTGCTGAAGTTACACCTGCCGATAACACTCCTGCTGATGACATATCTGCAGAAGATGAGCCTACTGAAGTCGCACCTGCCGACAACACGCCTATAGAAGACAAGCCGACAGAGGAGAAGCCTGCTGAAGTTACACCTGCCGATAACACTCCTGCTGATGACATATCTGCAGAAGATGAGCCTACTGAAGTCGCACCTGCCGACAACACGCCTATAGAAGACAAGCCGATAGAGGAGAAGCCTGCTGAAGTCACACCTGCCAACAATACTCCTACTGATGATGCATCTGCAGAAGACGAGCCTGCTGAAGTCGCACCTGCCGACAACACGCCTATAGAAGACAAGCCGATAGAGGAGAAGCTTGCTGAAGTTACACCTGCCAATAATCCTTCTACCGTTAACACATCTGTAGAAGATAAGCCTGCTCAACTTACACCTGATGATGACGCTCTTGTCGAAGGCAAACCTGTTGAGGATCAACTTGATGAAGATAAGGCTGCTGAAGTCGAGAAACCCACTGAATCCAACGACACGACCACTGGAGCGAAGAAACTCGAAGCAAGTGACACGCCTGCTGAAGACGGATCACCCCAAGATCAGGCCGCTGAACGGGCGATGTCTGAAGCAGACGAAGACTTTGCCGAAGAGGTGAGGCCTGGGGCAGTTGAGAAACTTGAAGCGGACGATGAGCCGCATAAGAATGACTTCGCCGTGCCCCTACCTTCTTCCGAGAAGGACACATCGTCTAAGGCCGGGTCTGAATCCTTCGTAGAAGATTTAGAGCTCGCCGAAACGTCAAAAAAGCAGATGGTCCTTGAGGCAGGCGAAATTACTGAGCAGCCTCTCCTAGAGACGGCACCGGAATCAACAAGTATAGTAAAGGACGGATTGAAAGAAGTCCTGGAATCTGAAAGCAGCAAAGACGAGTCTCCAGCGCAAGAAAAGCCCGACGCTGAAGACCATCCCAATAGTTCAGAGGGTGACAGCTTGGTGGATCCAGCAACTGAATCAGACGAGGTTGCTCTACAGGCTTTACCTCCTGCCGTATCGAATGTCTCAAAGGAGGAACCATCCGACGAAAAGGTTACCGATGTCAAGCCTGTACCAGAGGAAACAGAAACTCCGGATGACGAACCGCAGAAAATATCAGAAGAAATCGATCCACCTGCTTCAAAGACCTATGAGGCAGACAGAGCTGTCCACATTGATGCTCATGATAAGACTGACGAGGATGAGCATGAGAATAGCTCATCCACTATCGAGTCTACACCAATCCCTGCGAATGAGGGCAACGATGCATCTGGTTCTGAGATGGAGCACGAATACGACCACTCATTTGAAGATCATTCTGCCGCACTAAGCTCCGAAATACCATCAACTTCACCGGCAGATGTTTCTAAGGAAGGTATGCAGAGGCCTGGCACTGAACCTGTAGACGAGCATGGATTTGAGCAACCCCCAGTCCAAGACGACGACCCGGAACCTGGTCAAGACCTCACTAGGGCCGTGGAAAAAGTTGCTGATGTCACAGATGAGAACGGTGTCTATAACGCGTCTCATCACAAGCCTACTCAAAACACGGAGCCGGAGAAAGATGGAGTTCCAAATCACGAGCAGGATGTCGCCAAAACTGACGAGAGCGCAGAAATCGACGATGGCGAGCTGACTAGCGGGTCCTTAGATTCGTCGTCTAAGCACGTTCGATTCGCCAAAGAGGATGAAGAAATTACTGCTGCGCTCACTCGTGACGAAAATAATGTTTCGGGCGAGAGGAGTATTGCCGTTGTCGACGACCTGGATGAGCCCGCGGAGGAGCTTAAACTTGCTTTAACATCAAGAGAAACGCTCACTGCTCTTGAAGAGACGATTGAGGATGAACCTATTGATGATGCCAAGGTCACAGACCCTGATTTTGAGCACGAGGAGTCTACACAGGATCTCCAGTTGGCAGTAGAGCCAGCAAAGCCTGGTACTGAGGTCAACGGCGAATCTAAGGACCACCGTGATGGTATTTGCCGAACAACTGAGACCGAAGCTGTCAAGGAATGTGATACGGAGCCAATGGACGACACTAAGAATACACCTGTGAAAGACAGCACCCCTGGGCCTGCTGAGGACGATCCTGGTTCGGAGGCCGAATCAAAAGCTCCGAAGGAACTAGTCGAAACTGTCAAGGATATCAAGCCATCAGAAGGCAAAAAGGATAACTCTGACTCGGAGAACGAGCAGGAGGTTGTGGAAGTATCGATTGAAACTGCACAGGAAGAACAGGCAGCGCCTGAGGTATCTGATAAAAAACTGGCTGCTGAAAGGGTTGACCTAGGGGATAACCTAGCTATTGATAACGAGTCCGACACTCGCGATGCCCCTGTGGATCAAGATTGCAAGCCTGCCTCTATAGCTGAGGTGATACCCGACGGTCAAGTCGTCAACGAGAAGTCTGAAGTCTCGGTGGAAGGGGATGTTTCTGCTGAGACATCTGAACCTCCCGCAGAGAAAGCGCCTGATGCTGAGCTAGCTGAGGATCTTGCAGACAACAAGACCGTCCCAGGGCCTGCTTCCACTGGTGACGATGCTGAGCTCTCTCTAGACAGTGAGGCAAGGCTCGAGGTCGTGGTTGAAAGAAGCGAGGGCAAGGAGCCAACGGCTACGGGAGAAGATCAGCTTGGGGTCTCTGATCCTGAGGAGGGACATGCTCAAGTTGGCAACATGGACGACACAGCTGCTGGGCCTATGTCCGAGGACACACCTTTCGAACCTAAGAAGGAAGATTCACCCAAGCTGGATAAGACTGAGGACGTTGCTGCTACATTTGGTACTGTTTCGGAGAAAGGGTCCGTAACACTCGAAGGGTCTACTGAGGACAAACTCGAAAGCGACGATAAGACGGAAGGCGACAAGGAGATCATGGATCTACCCATAGTAACCAAGGAAACCGACAGCAAACCAGCCGAGGGACCACCCGCTCCTATAGAGCCCGATGACAAACTGGTTGAAGAAGCGGCTCTTGCTGTAGTAGAAGCGGACAAATCGGCAGAAGATGCCACTGCCGCACTCGAAGAGGACAGATCGACCGAGGAAGCACCAACAATCGGCACTGAGCTGGTCAAAGATGCTGTGGCTTCTGATGAGATAAAATCTCCACTGGATGAAGCAGCAATCGCTGATGACAAGCCAGCCAAAGAGACCGATGCGGAAAATCCGATTGAAGAGAACGCTGCTCCTGAGGAAGCTCAGCCAACTGACGATGTCACCATCCCCAAAGAGGCCGAACCTGCTGATGAGATAGCTGCAACCAAAGAAAATCCAGTCCAAAACCCTGCAACGTCTGCGGAGGCCAAATGTGCTGAAGACGTATCTGTCACCGTTGTTACCCCAGACGGCAAACTTGTTGAAGGAGGTCCATCTGCGTTCGAAGAAGAGGAGGACACAGCTGGGAAAAGTTCTGGTTTCGAGAAAAAGCTTCCAGAAAAAACGTCTTCTATTTCCGATCAACGAGACAAACCTGCCGAAGAAGCACCTCCAACCGAGGACAAATCTCTGCCTGTTCCTAAGGAAGAACCACAAGTCGTTGAAGAAGCTCCTGCCCCTGAGGAAGAGATAAAGCCGACGGAGGAAGCCCCCCATACCCTAGAAGAAGTGAGGGAGAGACCTTTGGAGGAAAAAACGACTGAATCAACAGAAGAGGCCAAGCTGGCAGAAGAGACCCCTCGTACTCCCGAAGCAGAAGCCAAACCGGCTGAAGAGGAACCGACTGAGTCGCAAGCGAAACCTGAGGGAGGTGACGATGCTGCCAACGCTAACAAGATTAAGGAGGAGGAAGAGAGCAAAGATAAATTGGGTCCGATCCCAGGCGAGGAGAGGGCAAGAAAAGGTGAGGAACCTCATTTATTATACGATACCCCCCTTGATTTCCAGCAACACATTTTGGGAGATTCCATTCCAGTATTACAAGAGAGTTCGAGTTATCACGGCGTTTTGGCGTTACATTCAAACGATACCCAGGAAGAGCAGGACGCAATGCTCCGCGAGGAAGAAACAAGACTCCCCACCTTCGTCAACGATTCAACTTCACCAGGGGAAGGCAAAGTTCGGAATGAAGATGATCCAAGTTTCAAACACATTATCGTCACCCCATCTCTAAGCGAACAGTCGAAGATAGCCGCAGAGACCACTACGTTGGTACCACGAATATCTGGCCCTGCCCAAAGCACAGAAGAAAACGTCTTGCCTCTATCCGTTGATGCCGCAGAGATAAGCCTTACTGCGCCCGGGCTTACAAGCCAAGAGCAACCTGGGCTGGGCATTACATTTGACCTCTCTGAGGAAACTGCAAGCAAATCAAGTGGGCATAAAGACCAAAAGCTGGTGTCCAACCAACATGATCCCCGTCAACCAATGGAGGGGACAATCAGCGCACTCGAGAAGAAGACAAACCAAGAAGAGCATCTTCTGGATGGGTCTTCTTTTGTTAGCCCATTAGAGATAATAACACAGATGCAAGAGCAACAAGCCGGGGGAGACAATGATCTGGTCGAAGAGGATATTACTCGTCTCTCTCCAACATTGAACTGTGAAGCCAATGACGAGTCGACCAATGGGGATGTCGTGGAGAACAAACATACACTTCGGCGACCTCGGAGAACCGAGTATCATAACCAAAGGCACCCCGAACAGAGCAACAGCTCAGACGACAAGGCCTCTAACCCAGTCGAGCAGGCTCAAGAGCATCTAACACACGAGGCGAAGCTGAGTGAAAAGGTTCCTGCCCTGTCCATGATGGCTGAGTTGGCTCAGACTACTTCAGCGCCCCCCCTGGAAGCTTCAGATTTCGTCGAGAGCAAGGATGGCTCGGTGACGAAACCAAGCCTCGATTATGTCCTGGAAGAAAATGCGATCGACCTGAATTCAAAGAATACTGCCGAAGTCGGGCAAGATTCTACAACGAAGGACTCTGACCCTCAAATGCTTTCTTCCACTACACCACTGTCAGAAAAGCCAGTCAGCGTCGATTTTGGCCTCATTGTCTCTCACGAGGCAGCCGTCACCCGGGCTCTTCACGACCAGTCTAAAGAGCACCAGTTTGACCTTAGTGAGGATGCTTCGATGAATCTCCCAAAGACATTTCAGCATGTCATCCCGCAAACAGTCCTTGGAAGAAAAACAATGACAGACCAAGACTCTGGAATTCAAGAAGCCGGACCCGTTCGTGAGCACCCCTTACAAGAGGAGGCTCAGGACCAAGACTCTGATCAATTGATTAACTCGAGAGTGCCCGCGATTATGTATGACATGAACTCGAGTACCGGGATCATTGAAAGCCCTGACACCGAAGAGCAAACAGCATCTGTTGAGCCACAGAACAGCATCGTTGAAGAAATTTCAATCAGAAAGCAATGGGACAATGAAGAGACCGAGCCAGCCACTTCACAGGATGGGCCACCTCACCTTGAAGCCGGCGAGTGTCCAATGGATGGTATAAAGTGCATAGCTGAGGAGGTTTCTGATGAGAAATCCCTACGCTCTGCTTCTCAAGACCTGGCGTTGGCTGATTCATCTGTGGCTGGATGTGCCATTGCCGAGAGAATGTTGTTGTCTGAATTAGCAACTATTCAAACAAATCCAGGGCACCAAGGACCTGATTTTGACTCTGATGCGACCGCGCAAACACCTTCACTTCATAATTTCCAGCCACCCGAGGAGGCTCAGTTTACCCAAGCGGATGCAGCTTCCAGCAAAGCAGTGCCTGAAGAGTCGATCCTCTCTGACGTTAGCCCTGAATATGAGCAGTTGGGAACCACTTCAGAAAACACCGACCGAGACACTCTAAAGCCGACTTCTGTAGCTCATCAAAAGCTACTTTCTCTCGCGCCACTTCCAACCCGTCTTCGTAAAGCTTCTACCGCTGATCTGTCTACCGAAGACAGGTCATCAACTCAGCGAAGTGATTTACGGCTCAAGTCCAGTGATGATTCAAAATCCCCTGGCAAAGATATCATGGTCTCAGACGCTCAGCACCCTTCGACTTCCACCTGGGATAGTACGGATCAGGAAATTGAGAAAGCAAGCTCTATCTCCTGTGCTGTCACCCGGATAGCAGGAATTCCAAATGCCTGGGTCGAACTATTTAGCAACGAGAAATTGTCATCGTCATCATCTGCTGTCGGTCTCAAAGGGCCCGGCCACGAGATCATTGAAGACGAAGACATCAATGCCGAAGGGGACTCAACCTCATCGGTATTTATGGAAAGGACTCTGCTCCAAGGCTTCAGTAATCCAGCGAGGGGTTTCTTGACAGAGTCCATTGAAGAAAGTGGAACTGAGCCTGGCCGAGGTGTGGTTGATGATGAAGGCAAATTAGTTACATCACTTGGCGGCCTAGTCGATTTGCCCCCTCGTTCTCATCAAGATGAGGATGCAGTGCTAATAGAAAAAAACGAAGGCGAAATAGCTGTGCCTAAAGAGCCTATTCCTGCCTCTCTCACAGTTGGCGGACAACTATTGGATGGCGGTTCGAGCTTCATTATCCTTGATCATGATCATCCTTCATCAGGCATTGATCAGGAGGAGAGTGGTCTTTCATCAGAGTTCAGAAAGGTGCAACCACATCTCCTTGGGGATTTCGAAACGGATCTGGAGAGCAAGCAGCTCGATTCTATAAGCCACGAAGGTTTGAAGATGATACGGCAAACATCTAGCCAAGAAGTGAAAATCAACACTCTAGGAACTTCTCTGCAACCAACGGCCAATTTGGTGTCAGACGACTCGATCCTAGCGTTTGAAGGTCTACAAAAAGGTTCGGAGGGAGAAACACCCGTCCAGAGGGACTATCCCAGCAATGCAGATTCCGAGACAAGCGAACCTGAGCTTGAGAAAGAAATTGATGAGGATGATTCCTTAAGTTTGGGAGAATCAGAACACCTCACAACTATAGAAGTCGCTAAGATTTCTGCTTCTGAGCCTCTGGCTTCGACAGCAAGGGACGCAGTTAGTGGTCCAGAAGCCCGTACACCAACACCGACTGTTATCGAAGATCTGCAACTGGTTCGAGATACTTCAATTGCTAAAGTCTTGAAGCCTAAGCTATGTGATGCGTTGAGCGAACACGAATGCATAGCTATGACGGAGGCTGGGCAGCCCCTGCCTCATGCATATGAGCACGCTGGTGAAATCCCAGCTTCTGTCCTGGTACAGCCTGAAGAAATTGATGACCAAGAGGTCGATGCGTTTGTGTCTGCTCTTGCCGAAGGCATGCAGTCAGATTCTGCCGTCACGAGACTACCGTCAGATCACGAATTCGTTATCACGCGTGGTGAAAGTGCACCTTTAGGTGTCACTGAATACTCCAATCTTGAGTCTCAGCAAGGTGACGAGTCGATGTCCACTCTTCCTGCATCCATAGCCGCTCAGATCCTTCAGAAACCGGAGGACAGGGTTTCCCATGCTGTCAGATCCGAAACCCAAGACTCAATAGCTGTCGGGCCCGAGGCATTCGGCGCTGAAGATGTTGAGACTAGCACTCATGAACTTTCCTTGTCCGAAGCCGAGAATTCAGAGCCTGTGGAACAGTCAGTCAATATCTCCAAACCTCAGCATCTCGAGCTTCAAGACGATCCGTGCAGCTCTAGATCTAGCTTAATCGGTTGCGCAGATGCCGACCCTGACGATGATGAGCTGGAAAATTCTTATCCTCGGGATGGTAAATTTGAAAATGCCGAACCTGAGCCTAATATTAAGTCTATCCCAGTCTTCAGGCCTGAACCCGATTCTGCCGTCGACTCTGAACTTGAGTCTGAAGCTGAGCCTGAATCAACGGCTGCTATCGAGATTGAACGTTCAGTTGAGTCTGGAATTGAGTCTAACTTCGATTCCGTCATTGCACTGAAACTCGCTATTGAACCTAAGACTATTGTCAAGCCGGAGTTCGAAGCCATCAAAGTTAGGCCTATGGAGTCTGCGTCCGAATCCCGATACCTACAGATGCAAGCTGTTGAAGCCCATGATGTTTTGCCATCTACTACTGGATTTACGGCTGCAGCTCGCAACCTTTCTGATACAGAAACGGGCGAGTCCGAGTCTGACGACAGTGAAGATGAGCACGTGTCGACTCTTATCGGAAAATCGGTTGATGCCAGCCCTGGAGAGGGCGATCATCCGGAATCTCTTACAGCTAAAGAAGGAACACCATCTTCGTCCACTGAGGAAGAAGTCAAGTCTCAGAGTGCCATTTTAGAATCACGTTATCAAGCTAGGGATCCGGAGCCGGTCGATCGTGTTTTAGATGGACTGATCTCAAAGAAGCACCCTCATACAGTTACGGAAGACTGTGCCAAGGTCGAGCCCTCTACACGGTCGTCAGCGCCCGCACTATCTCAAGAACTCCTAGATGGCGCTTCTAAAGGCCACTTTCGCGAACAAGAGACACTGCTTGCTGGCGCCGTTGGTGTTGCTGCTGTTTCAAGCTTGGCAACTGCACATGTGATGAATCAAGCCAAGCGGGCCGAACATCCACCTCGAATGAGACTACAGCAATCACAGCTATCATACCCACCACCTGTCTCCTATCGGCCACATCGTCACCGTCGTTCCTCGCGATCCCAAGAGCGATCAAGGCCTCAACCGGCCAAAAAGTCCTTCGAGATGGAACCTGACGCAAACGAAAAGACTGCGGCACAAGTGGCTCGTCGTGCGGTTGACGCCAGGCCACCGTTACAGTTAAGGCATACGGTACCAGCAGAAAACGAAGTTTCAAGAGCACTGGCCCGTCCAGAGTTCAATCACTCGGTTACTGCAATTGATTCCGAGCTTCAAAAGTCTGATTTGCCTCAACAAGCGCCTCTTTCTTCGATTAATAGGACCATGTCTCCTGATCCTAGCGTCGTAGTTCCTGACGCAGAAATGATCAGTATACATCGCGCTCGAACTCTTCGCCGCAAGCGCAAGATGTCAATTCAGCACGCCGAAGACACCGTAGCAGCTGCTGTGGTTATCTATGCAGCGGCTGAAGCTCTAAGCCCACCTGCCAGTCCACCTCCTGCTAGCCCCTCGATTGCGAGGCTTCATAAGGAAATTGGCCCTTCTGAATTGGATTACGAGATGATGTTGGAATTGAAGGACACTAAATTCCCAGTTGCCACAGATTGGCGGAGCTCTGAAGACGAACATGAGGAACTTCGCAAGTCCGTTACTGACTTGTTTATAGACGACAAAAGTCGAGACTCCGGCTCCTTGCGTAGCGATAGAGAGAGAGACGGACACCGCAGGCGTCGACACTCCCACCATTCGCATCACTCCAGCAGAAACCCCAGTGGGGACGAAGAAAAAGATCGTAGGTCTCGAGGTGAGGGCGAAAAGCGAGCTCGGAGACCGCGAGGCGAAGACGAAGAACGCCCCCATAGGTCAAGAGATGACGATGAGACGAGACGTCGCAGTTCAAGAACTGACGAAGAGCGAAGGCGTCGTAGCTCTCGAACCGAGGAGGATCCGAAATATCGCTCGTCTCGCGGAGAGGATCAGGCCAGAATCCACAGTTCTCATAATTTAGAAAACGACAGAGAACACAGGAGGAGATCGTCATACGGCGTTGGTGCCCACACCCAGCGTCGCCACCGGCCTGACAGTGCCGAGGCCGACGCGCCTGGATCAGGCACGCCGCCTAGAACCCCCAAGCGGCGCGATAGCGGGTTCTCTGCCGACAGCTCTGGGAGTTCAGGCAGGAGACGTAGGACTCATGAAGAACAGGCCGCTCATGACAAGCGCAAGGCTGAACGGACGACGAGACGAGCAGACAGGGAAAAAGAATATGAGCGCAGCCGTGAGCCGGTACCCAAGTCGGTGCCTAGGGAGAGTAAGGGCAAAGAGCCAGCAGCACCTCCGCCGCCACCACTTGACCGCGAACGAAGCTACCACCGCTCTCGACGGCACAGCCATTCGAATCGAAATCGACCGGAAGATTTGAGAGAAAGGCTCTCAGTTAGCCGAGAAGATCCCAGGCCTGAGAAGAAATTCTTTGACGTCAAGCACTCCGAAGGCGTTCTTGGTACTCCGCCACCTCGTGAAGAACCAGCCCCCGCCGAGCCCATCAGAGAAAGAGAGCCTGCCAGAGAAGCTCCTCGTCCCGATGTCCTTAGACATTCGTCGACGAAGCGCACTACCTTTGAGCGTATTCGCCAGTCTCTAGATGAGCCACGACCCAAGTATCGTCCACGTGAAGGCCCCCCTCCTCCAGAGCTCAAGCCATCCAGGCCGTCGAGGCCATCCAGATCGTCCAAACCAGAGTCTTCGTCCAAACCTCCCCCGGAGGACGCGGCACGCAAAGCAAGACACCAAGAGCGCAGGAAGGCGAAAGAGGATGAGAAGAAGCCAGCGGGCATTAAGGCCGCATTCAAGAAATTGTTTGGAGGATCGGCAGCAGCACCTTGAGAATAGGGAAATTGTCTTCTATTCGAGCCATGTATTGATGAGAAACTATGTATCACGTGTCACGATATGGAATGCCTTTGTTATGATGGTTTTTTAATGCGTCACGCCGCCTTCTTTACGAATTCAAATTGTCATCAAGTTCAACCTTAGATCGTCTACCAATCAAGCCAATGTACTTCACCGTCATAGATTCAGCCTCGTACCACACTCCTCGCGAATATCTCATGTGACCCTCGGATATGGCGCCAGCGTTCATGAATTAATATCAAGGATAATGTCCAAACATAACTCCCTTAAAATCGCATCTCTTTTTAATCAGTCTAAGGCGGTACAGTATAACATGTTAACTTTAATATAGAAGGCAAGAACTGCTATAGACATATATTAATCATAGGTGATATAAGCCCTTGTTAGTAACCCTACTCTACATCAAGGCGCGGGACCTCGATTGCGCTATAGAAGTCTAGTATAGGGTGTCTCGTCGTTCGGCGGATACGACACGTTCTTTTGTTTGGATGAGACATCTTCAACGAAAGTTAACTTCTTCTGCACAACGCCGCTGATGAAGACGAATCTTGGCGGAACCCGTACCATCGACCAGCAATACGTTAGCACTTACATCTTAGCTTTCACGCCAAAAAACATTGCTGAAGATTCTCGGGCCTAACTTGAAAGGCTATTTCAAATATGCCACCTTTAGCAAGCCAACCTCTTTGTCCACACACATTGCGTTGCGTCTTATAAATAAAAAGTCTCTTGCCATCCCAAGCTTCCATCTACCACCTTTTTCTACAAATTCTCATTACACAGCCAAGTCACCGTCATCATGCGTCTTGTGGTTCCGCTGCTTTCAAGTTTCATTATCGGGGTGCTTGCCGCCCCGGTAAAGAAAGCCCTAGGCTTAGATGCCGAAATTGAGGACCGGTAAGATACGATCCCAACCGCACGAGAAAGGTAGGACGAATCGCTGCGAATGTCCTCTGACATCAGATAGGTCTGCTCATTCAACCGATGACAATGCCATCCAATGGGTCAAGCTCTATGGCCCTGAGAGTCGTCAAACGTTCGGCTCGGCTGACGCGATGCGGAAGTTCAAGAGCCTCACGGCCAATGATAGGCAGATGGTCGAGAACC
Organism: Microcera coccophila; assembly: GCA_024112705.1. Taxonomy (NCBI): domain Eukaryota; kingdom Fungi; phylum Ascomycota; class Sordariomycetes; order Hypocreales; family Nectriaceae; genus Microcera; species Microcera coccophila. The sequence goes on from JAMYIC010000059.1 coordinate 43,420, forward strand.
TTATTGAAGCCGAGAATAAAAACAATCACGAAAAGCCTGGCGCAAGGCAAACCCCTGCGGAACGTCCGAAAACCTCTTTCGTTCCAAAGGAGGTTGCGGCCCATCCTCAAGACGATGACCACCACCATGTTGGGAATCAGAAACGGGACGGAGATGAAGGGATTCCAGCGCTCAACTTTCCTGAGGATGAAGCAGCTCTTCAAATTGAGAAGCTCGCCGACTCCAACGAGACAAAGAAGGCCACTTCTCTCGATCATGTACGCAAACACCCTAACCCGAAAGTGACCACAGCCAGGCAGATCAAGGCTTTGGAAACCAAGGCCAAAATAAAGAAGGAATACGAAAAAAAGTACAAGAAGAAAGTCAGCGACCACAAGGCAGACCTGGACAACCACAAGGAGGAAATGGAGGAGAAGTACGAAGAGGAGATGAAGAAGTGGAACGACGAAGAAGAAAAGAAGGCAGAGAAGAAGAGAAAAACGCTCGAGAACACGCGCAAAGCTCTAGCAAAGTCCCCTAGAAACTTTTATAAAGGCTACGACAAGACGGCCCCGGTCCAAGACGCAGAAATGTTGGAGGGAGAGGATGGAAAGGACGAGAAGGTGACAAGTCTATGGAAAAGAGACGAGAAGACTAACGAGACCGACTTTGAGCGGGCACTTAGAGACTACATTGAGCGATGGGAAAAGAACAAGGGCAAGGAAGATGGAGAAAAGGGTCGTGAGAAGGAAAAAGACAAGAAAACAACCCGTCTCAGGAGGAGAGGCGAGAAAGGCGAGGAAAGAAAGGGGGTTTCATCCTTCCAGGAGTTGCTAGATGAGTACCGCACATATGTAATCCACAAGCAGAACATGGAGAGGAACGCACGCAACAGGGGAGATAAGAAGGAGGACAAAGAGTGAGTTTCAGCCGAGGAAGAAAACAATGGAACAAAAATTGACAATTACAAGGAAAACAGCTTAGGAGAAAACCAAGCAAGAGGAAGGATCACCACCCACATATTCGCGTGATGGGAACGGAAGAACAGATTAAAAGTATTTAGACAGCAGTATAAGAGGACACAGGTGTGGCAATGAGACAGCTTATGAGTGACACTTCCGGTCGAGCTATGTCTTTTGCCACTACAGATCCACGGCTGTCCTTGTTCACACCAGCTTTCATTAGTGAGATAATCTCTTTGGTGGTCTTGGGATTCTTGGTCGCAAGGGCGGTCCCAAATGATTAGAAAATAGCAGTTAGTGAATTGTTTTATTTTGGTCTCAGCATTGCAGTGGGAGAGAATAGACTCAACAAGTCTTCGCCACAGCTATTTTAGAATGCCGGGCGGTTACCATATCCTGAAAAGATGGCAACGTCCTTGTCAGTGCTATAGAAGTCCCGGGGTACCAGAGAGAAGCGGAAGAGCATCACATGACTGACCCTTTGAAGATCCCTTTGAGTGTGATAAGGTCCGCAGGGATGTTGCGACAGGGATCAAGACCAATAATCCCTTGGGAACACCCCGGCCACATCCGGCACAATATTAGTCCGCCACAACCCTAATTTCTTGCCATTTTTGCATACCCACCAAAAAAAACTCCCGAAAGTTCGCTGCCCGCCTCACCACCACCCCAGATCATCTACATATCTCCCAACAGGCGCAGGATTCGACTTCTTTGCGTTCTTCACCAACCCACCCCACACAAACTCCGCAATGGCTCCTCAAACTGTACGTACATGACATCGCTTTGCTGTAGGCCCCTCTGCGCAAGCAGCAAGGCGTCGCGAAAATGCAGTAGGCTAAGGTCATCTTAACAGAAGAAGTCGGGCAAGGCCCAGAAGCAGACTAAGAAGGTACGGAAAGCACTCTGATGGGGGGGACTGTGCCGGGATTGGTGATGCTAATTGGGAGGGTTAGTTCATCATCAACGCTTCGCAGCCTGCGAGCGACAAGATCTTCGACGTCGCCGCCTTCGAGAAATTCCTCCAGGACCGCATCAAGGTCGAGGGCCGAACCAATAACCTGGGTGACAATGTCACTATCCAGCAGCAGGGTGAGGGCAAGATCGAGATCGTTGCCCACAACGACCTGTCGGGCCGATACCTCAAGTACCTGTACGCGATCCCTAGAAGTCTACGTCCCGAAGAGAAATACTGATTTTCCAATTCGCAGGACCAAGAAGTTCCTCAAGAAGCAACAGCTCCGCGACTGGCTCCGTATCGTCTCCACTTCCCGGGGAGTCTACGAGCTCAAGTTCTTCAATGTCGTTAACGACGAGGCTGACGAGGACGACGACTAAACAACCATTATGCATGGGATTGGCGCAGGCGGAATGGGTTGGTGAATTGGGACCGGAAAAGTTTATAGTCGGACTTAGGCCAATATACCCCCAGCCATTTGTGTGGCAGCCACCTCTACTCTTGCAATGCCATGTGACGCCTGTTTCTACCTGGATGTGCCGTGCTGGAGACCGAGCCTTT